>JARACY010000212.1:0-119567 GCA_029255725.1 Scrobipalpa atriplicella
TATTTCTAATATATCTTTAGATAAGTTAGTCTTTAAAACCGAATGCTAGTGAATAACAAGTGGAAAGTTGTAAAATGCGAGTTGGACTACTCGCGCTTAGCCACGTTTCGTCTTTGACACGCATAATTTTTATTGTTACATGATGATTTTAAGGCTCGTATTTATAAAGCGATCTCAAGATTGAGAGTCAGTATTAAGTGCGGATTTGACAGGTCATTTTGTACTGGAATGACATTTCTGATACAAACTCAAAGTCGCTGTCACTCTTGAGAGCTGATTATAAATACGGGCCCTAAGATATTATTTATATTATAAACTAGCTTTAACCCGCGACTTCGTTCACGCTAAGTTTAAGACGACTTATCATCCCTTTTTTCACCCCTTTGGGGGTGGAATTTTCAAAATCGCTGATACACGTATTCATTATCTTTCAATCATCAGCCTACACACGTAATCAACAGTTTTGCAATTTCGATAACGGAACATAGAAGTCTTTGAACTTATAAATTAATATTACTTGATTGTATAAAAAAGATTTGAGAGCTGATTTGACGGCTGACATGGATGAATGGAAGAAGAAGACACACTGCGCCGACTTCAAATAAATGTGATAAGGGCCAGAGAATGATGATATTGTATAAAAAAATATTTGTCTTTATACTTAATTTTTTGGTGTAGGTAGATTACATAATTATATTTTCTGTTGAAGTGTTGACTAATAATGTTGTGGAATAGGAAATGAAAACAGCAACAGAAGTGAGTCATCGGTGCGACGACTCACACGCGGACGTGCACCTTACATTTCACATGCAGAAAATGTTAGGAAATAATGTGCATGACCTGCCTGCCTACTAATTTTACTCCAAAGCACTGAATTTGACACAGGCTATGTACTTATCACGACTATTTTGCTGTTTTGGTGTTGCTTATGTATAACAGGAAACATTATTGTCCTAACTATTATATATTCTGTGCCTACGCTCGTATTAAAAAAAATATACCTATGTGTAAAAATCACTTCTCAACAATAGTTTTAATTTAGATTCAAAACGTAATTTCAGTAGAAAACAAGATGTCAAATTAGTCAAATCATATAACTGCATCTGATAGGTATATGCCTCGACTGCGTCTAGGCCTTCCAAATTTACTCGACCATTGCTTTATTTTTGGCTTCTAAAGTAATGTACTATTGTGGGATTCGCAGAATAAATTCGGCTCACAACTGCTATCTCAACCAGAGTTGACAGAGAACGTTCAAACAATTTCACCTAGAAGCTTCAAAAGCTATGGCGTAATTCCGTTACGCACGAGCACTATTGCAAAATTCCAACGTATTATGCTTCCTGTAAATCCCTTTCAGTCCGAAAATGGTAAATCGCTTAGGTGTAAAAGCCTTTAAAAGCATGTTACTGGGAACTGAAGTATTGGAGTACTGAGTGGCCATTTTCCGTAGAGGTGATACCATTTCGTGTATTTGCTTTCTAGTATTTCCCTGCCTGTGAACATTTTGCCCCCGACATAAGTATAGAACAGTTACAGAACTGAAACTAGAAGGGGTGATTATGTTCTTAAGGCCGGCAAGGATTGGATGTGACGATCAGATGTACTTAGTTTTGGTTGAGTGAGCACGCCACTGTGCGGATGGAAGAGGCCTATGTCCAAGTTGGACAGTCCAACAGTGAACTGTTACAGGCTGATGACGAGAATGAGTAACATTATATTAATGCATCATTTTTATCAGTAGGGTTCCTGGTATCAGCCAGACATTAAAAAAATGAAACTACTTACCTAATTACTCCAATATGGCATAAAATTTTCGATCCCACATTTCTATGCATCTTGCATAGAGGTACTTCATATATACCTGTATAAAATCACTCCTATAGTTAAACTTAAGCTTAGTAAAAGCTGTTTTCAGCACGTTTGCCCAATTTTGGAGAGAATATCAGATTTTCAGTTATTTGTGTTGCCTTACCTAGTAATTTACATATCTCTAGATTGTAATACAATGTTGGAAAGAGAAGCAGCTGGCACATTCTATTTTAATTGCTAAACCTAGAATTGAAAATAAAGTATTTAGTAGTAGAACATATAGGTAATTAACTAGTTCGTTTTTAGGCACACCATCATTTCTATCACAAATCTTTAAAAATATCTCGAAAGTGGCCCACAGTTCAAAAAACTACTTCACATCATCGATCTCGCACGCAGATAAAATTGTTATTATAAATAAGTTTTCAAGTGTATTGTGTCAATGTCGACTGTAAAGAGTCATGTTATTTGATGTTGTCCGATTGTAGTAGTGACTCATACATAACAGAACAAAGATCAAGTTCAAAAAGTAACCTTTTGGTTACGTAAGCAGTATTATTATACTATAAACAGGATCAAAAACTTTAACAAAAATTGTTTATATTGTGCGTCGTTAAATTTCTGCTATGCCGCATTATGACATGACATATTAATAAACCTCTTTTTGAACATTTTACCGAAGATCTCTTCCCAGCGTACAGAAATTACCCTGGGCAAATATATAGGTACATCATGTCTCTACTAATAAGTAGTTACCTATAGTGACTTTCTCATTTTCTGATAAACAAATAGTAGACTTAGTTCTGCCATCCAATTGGGAGGGTGATGTTCCTGAACATACCATTGCCGGGCTTAAGAACATAATCACCCCTTCTAGTTTCAGTTCTGTAACTGTTCTATACTTATGTCGGGGGCAAAATGTTCACAGGCAGGGAAATACTAGAAAGCAAATACACGAAATGGTATCACCTCTACGGAAAATGGCCACTCAGTACTCCAATACTTCAGTTCCCAGTAACATGCTTTTAAAGGCTTTTACACCTAAGCGATTTACCATTTTCGGACTGAAAGGGATTTACAGGAAGCATAATACGTTGGAATTTTGCAATAGTGCTCGTGCGTAACGGAATTACGCCATAGCTTTTGAAGCTTCTAGGTGAAATTGTTTGAACGTTCTCTGTCAACTCTGGTTGAGATAGCAGTTGTGAGCCGAATTTATTCTGCGAATCCCACAATAGTACATTACTTTAGAAGCCAAAAATAAAGCAATGGTCGAGTAAATTTGGAAGGCCTAGACGCAGTCGAGGCATATACCTATCAGATGCAGTTATATGATTTGACTAATTTGACATCTTGTTTTCTACTGAAATTACGTTTTGAATCTAAATTAAAACTATTGTTGAGAAGTGATTTTTACACATAGGTATATTTTTTTTAATACGAGCGTAGGCACAGAATATATAATAGTTAGGACAATAATGTTTCCTGTTATACATAAGCAACACCAAAACAGCAAAATAGTCGTGATAAGTACATAGCCTGTGTCAAATTCAGTGCTTTGGAGTAAAATTAGTAGGCAGGCAGGTCATGCACATTATTTCCTAACATTTTCTGCATGTGAAATGTAAGGTGCACGTCCGCGTGTGAGTCGTCGCACCGATGACTCACTTCTGTTGCTGTTTTCATTTCCTATTCCACAACATTATTAGTCAACACTTCAACAGAAAATATAATTATGTAATCTACCTACACCAAAAAATTAAGTATAAAGACAAATATTTTTTTATACAATATCATCATTCTCTGGCCCTTATCACATTTATTTGAAGTCGGCGCAGTGTGTCTTCTTCTTCCATTCATCCATGTCAGCCGTCAAATCAGCTCTCAAATCTTTTTTATACAATCAAGTAATATTAATTTATAAGTTCAAAGACTTCTATGTTCCGTTATCGAAATTGCAAAACTGTTGATTACGTGTGTAGGCTGATGATTGAAAGATAATGAATACGTGTATCAGCGATTTTGAAAATTCCACCCCCAAAGGGGTGAAAAAAGGGATGATAAGTCGTCTTAAACTTAGCGTGAACGAAGTCGCGGGTTAAAGCTAGTTTATAATATAAATAATATCTTAGGGCCCGTATTTATAATCAGCTCTCAAGAGTGACAGCGACTTTGAGTTTGTATCAGAAATGTCATTCCAGTACAAAATGACCTGTCAAATCCGCACTTAATACTGCTCTCAATCTTGAGATCGCTTTATAAATACGAGCCTTAAAATCATCATGTAACAATAAAAATTATGCGTGTCAAAGACGAAACGTGGCTAAGCGCGAGTAGTCCAACTCGCATTTTACAACTTTCCAATGTTCTTCTAGCATCGGTTTTACATACAAATAGAATTCAAAGTATTTATTAGGTATATTAAGATTATCTTTAGATAAGTTAGTCTTAAAACCCGAATGAAAGTGAATTTAACAAGTGGAAAGTCGAGTCAAGTTCTTGTCACATAAAATTCCCAAAACTCATAAAACCTGTCATTTTAGCGCAGTCATCGGCAACGTGAAGGGACATTCATGGTATTTAAAAAGCCATAAAGTGTTTAAATTGTTTCTGAATTGTTGTAGGTAATTCCTGGATTTGAACTTTTACTTAAATTATTTTACTCGAATATTTTGATTTGTTTTTGTTATAAAAGTACCTATATCCAGACATATACACCATTCATTTGAAAAAAATCAAGGATAGCTAAAGAAAAGACCTCGTGATGTATTTCGTAGGTATTAAGGTACTTCCAAAAGAGTTTGAAAATAACTCCGAATTCTATTGGCTTTGCAAGCTCGTATCGAATTTTGTATCTCAAACTGGGTTATGCCCCGGTATGCGTTGAGGCCTGACCTTAACCTACTTTTGGGTCAAATATTCCTGCCATTTCCGCAAGGAAAGCTCTGCAGCCTGCCAAGCCTTTTTTAATATTGGCAACCATGGTAGGTAAATAAAGTACTTTATTTAAATGTATATATATATTCTTATGTGGCATTACCACAAGATTGTGTATCTATTTCTTATGACAACAGACAACTTTAAATGGAAAGGACAAAACTTATGATTAGCTTAACGTTTATTTTATACCTAGGTACTTAAAGTGACATTCTAGCTCAAGTCCGTAATATATATTTGGGGGAATACATACGGACGGACAGACGAGGATGATGAGGATTCCTCGTCGTCTACGGAACCCTAAAAATTAATTTACTTCCTGGGAATTAACAGACTGTCTCCCATAACCCGACACTGAGTATCACAAACGGATGCCCATTCATTTTCAGGCGACATTTATGACCAATCACTGATTCTTTGATGGAGAAACTGTAATTGAAAACTAAGACCAAGAATTTCTATTCAGGGTTCCTTAGTACACAATAGGTAGTAGGTAGATGTACTTTATCATAGTTAGGAAAAAAGTACTTTATATGACTTTAATTCTTACAATGAAAGTTATATTGACGCAACTTTTTTAACTCGAGGATAAATGCCACTAATTAAGAAATTATTATGTGAAGGTAAAACTGAAATGGCTGGCTGAATTCTGATATACTCAAATTAATAAGAAATTGCCACAAATTGTTTCTGTCATGCAAATGCTACAGCCCTAAGAACCCTGCCAGACACCACGACAGAATTAATCGCTGTACATAAAAATATCCAGCCATTGAAAATACACCATCAACTATCGGCTTCAGAGTATCAGAGGTAGATGGCGTCCCTTTGATCTAAAATTAGCGCCAGCTCGCATAAATCTGTATTTTAATCGAGTATCTTATCGATATTGTTCTTTGATCCGGGGCCTAAACTAAACTACAGTTTACAAGTACCTATTATTCGGTGTACACTGCGTGGGTGGTTAGTGTATTAGTCTCCCTAGTATTTTATGGTCTGCGTAATGTACATCGTATTGTATTTAAATCATTGCATGTGAATACGTAGTAGTTTTATGAGACTTCTTTCAATCATAACAGGTAAATAAAATTTCGGATTAGTCTATAGGTTTACTGTAAAATATATGGGATATACTTAATTATTTTTTATCAGTAAATACAGTCAAATCATTCTTCTACTTCATACCGCTCTTCAAAGGGGTCGGTAGTTTCCACAGTCATACCTTACCTACTGCAAAAACTGCGCACCATGGCTTCATTTAGAAATTGAATGAAACCGCCAGCTTAGATTAGAAAAGGAAAAGGAAGTTAATTGAAAAAGACCAAGTCTCTAATAGAGGTCACATTCCCATTAGATCTAGTTACTACCAGTCATTCATAGGTAACTACTTAGAAGAGACATGAATCACTGTGATTTAGTACTTAGCAAGCTCTAATAAATGAATCACGAAAGGTCGGTGCAATAGCGTGTTATATACATTGTAAACGTACATACACGTGTGAATTAAACTTTAGAGCTGAAGATGATGATAATGATGATGATGACGTAGATACGCGCTAATGTAACTTTTAGGATTCCGTAGCCTTAAGATACCTACCTTAAAATGAAACCGGATAGAATTGGCTGCCAGACCCTAATAAGTATAGCTAGTAGTAGTAGTAGCTGCATCTCTTCCCGTGCATGTTGTAAAAATCAGCTAAGAGAATGGAGGGTTTTAGTGTATTGCAATTTAGGCGATGGGCTGACAACCCGTTACTATAGCAATATACATAATCATCATCTGTATTAGCCTTCGAAACTCGTCAGACGTGGCGGAACAACCTATGTTTAGGTTGTTTTTGCTCTACCTACCCCATTAGGGATACAGGCGTGATTTTATGTATGTATTAGTGCTTTGATACCAGATGTGACTTCACGTTATATAGTAGCCACACCCTCACTGACGCTGCTGATGAATACCACAGGAATAGAACTGTGATAAATACAATCAAACAACCTGATCGAGACTGCTAGTACATGTACAGTCAACAACGCCTTTAGGGTAACAGGGCTGCTCCAAAGCAATGGAGTTTTCTCAGGCGTTTATTTACATATTTAAATGAAATTTTATGTACTTGTATAGTTTAATAACCTGCACAATTATACGAAATTTCATGAAAAAGCATAAACAATTACCTGAGAAAACTTCATCGGCTTGGAGCGGCCCTGTTACCCTAAAGGCGTTGTTGACTGTACACGTGTTGTCGTGTAAGACTGTAATCAGCATCATTAGGCGAATCCGGCCCGTGTGAAGTAAATTCTGACCTTGGGTAGGGCAGACCTTCCCAAGACACCCTTACTAAGCTAAGCTGAGGTTGGAATTGGAACCCCAGTAGGCGCTTTTAAGCTACTTTTTTTTTAAATGGGTTTGCTCTTGACTTTAGACACAAGGTCAGGGATGACAGTGACAGAGTCGACGATGGAGCGAGCTAACCCAGAAAATTATTTTAATTACGAAAAATATGTTGAACTCAAAAAACTCAAAAGTATTTGGAATCACTACCTAGTTATTACCTTAAACTGCAACATTGCCGCTGTATAACATTAAAAAAATATATAGAATAATAATTTACCACGATTATTTTCGATGGATTTTCCATTTTCTTCTCATTCCGATTTCCGCATTCAACATTGCGAAATGAGATGAGGAAACTGCAAATTCCGTCTAAATCTGTTATTCCATTTTCCAAAATCATTGGAAATGTTCGCTGGAGCTATTGAATACCGGTGTAGCAATGCGAATGGTAAATTCCATTAAATTCCATTTCTGAACCTTCAACCACGCACTAATTGAATTTAGAATTAGACTCTATTCAGGTTTATCCAAGAGAAATCTACACTACACAGGGCTGTCAAAGACTGTTTAACACCCTCGCACTAAATCTTTATACATCGTATTATTAATAAGTATTCCTCCGATATAAATAAATCGAATTCCCTGCTTTATTTCCAGATAATATAGTATAAGATGGTAGTTTTTGTCTTTCTGTACCTAGATGGATGGTAATATTGGTCAAAGCAAGAAGCACGTCAAATAAGTATGTACTTGCTAGAGATATTGAAACGTTTCGACACACACGTGTCTAGGAATAAATTAGTAAAACCAATCATATTGATACTGCAATAAAATTGTTAATTCTATGCCTACATCAAATTATAAAGTTGATATAAATGCTGGTGAAGTCTAATGACAGCATATCACGTTAAGGCGGTCCACAGATGGTAGTAAAACTCTATGGGGTTCTTAAACTTTGTGTTTATAGCTCGTAAAATATACCATGTGTCGACGGTCTTATAGGTTAAGGATAGAATTCCAATCCACATGACATTCAATACACACTAATATTATAAATGCAAAAGAACTTGGCTCGTATTTAAAGCAATCTCAAGCTTGAGAGATACACTAAGTATAGATTTGACATGAAATTCTGTTCTGAAATGACCTTTCTGAATCGAAGTCAAATTCGCTGTCAGGCTTGAGAGAATTCTAATATTCTGTACTATCGTTGAATAAGTACGACTCATTCAACACTAGCATAGAGTCAAGAACTGCCTCCGTTGTCTAGTGGTCTGAGTTATCAGAGGTCCCGGGTTCGATTCCTGGCGGACTCTCTTTCTGGGGGACAGTGACTTTGTGTTGTTGTTTCTAGTTTGGTTAGGACATTGCAGGCTGATCACTTGATTGTCCGAAAAGTAAAATGATCCATGGTGTCGGATAGGCATATAAATAGTCGTTCCTGCGCCTGAATTCTGGGTGACATTTTAGTGGCGTAACTTTTAATTCCTAATTTACTTTTGCATAATGATTTTCGCATAACTTTTCTGACATGATGAAACTTTTACATGATAATATTTTGGCATACTGTATTGTAAGCATAACTATATTTTATACTATATTGAATTGGAATAACTAGAAATTTAAATAAAATTAAGCAATTCGTGCAAAAGAATTTTAGCCACTCAGGAGTTAGATGTTATGGCACTCTATTTGTATGCCCTTAAAAACAATGCTGAGTTATCGTTATGCTTTTATAACGTTATGCTACTTCCCGTTGTGCATTAAAATATTATACGTAAACAGTTATGCTTTTTCATGTTATTCTAAAATATTGTTAGGGTTTAATTTAAAAGCATTATGTTAATTTATTTTAATACATTAAATATTTTATTTTATTTTATTTTATTTTGAAATGGTCTCTCTGGTCGTGTCGGTCAATCTGTCCCAAGGAATACAGGGTGCACTTGTGTGTTGCGCAAACACTTGGGCACTAAAAACTAGTCCTGCGCAGTTGGCAGATCTCTGGGAGATTTTCGCCATCACCAAAAATCGGTTGGGAGGAGAGTCAAGAGCAAACCTACCACAGAGAAACTTTCAAAAATTGATCCTTAGGTTCGTAAAATGTGGGAATTTATAGATGTACTTATGGTGCACCTTCGTATATGCATACTCTTTCCGGATAGTTTGCTTACTGGTTTTCTTGGCTATCCTTTTAAGGCTAGGAAACATTAAACTGTGAAGGCATTTGGTAGGACTCAAAGCGGTAAACGACTGCAAACTCTCTTTCAATTATGATAATTTTATATAATAGGGAATATAATAAACAGGTTATATATACGTAAGGTATACCGGTCAGTACCATATTATATCGCTTCGTATTTTGTTTAATCGTTTAGATAAGTTTTTTATAAGATCACGGCGGCAGCTCGAATACTGTTCTTTAGCGTTTCTACTTCTGCCATTGCTGGAAGGTATATATGGGTGTAAAATACACCTTCTCGCAAATTGCTAGAAGTTGCCCAATCAACGAATTTGAACAACTTTCTCGAAGAAATTCTTCGGTAAATGAAAAAGAATATTATGATATTATCGTCAATTAAAACAATTTCATTTGGGGAAGCCAACTCCTCTTTCATTTCTCAGATGAATTTCGTTTACAAAAGTTGTCTTTCCTTGACTGAGCAACCCCTTTTAGGCTCGTATTTATAAAGCGATCTCAAGATTGAAAGCAGTATTAAGTATGGATTTGACAGGTCGTTTTGTACTGAAATGACATTTCTGATACGAACTCAAACTCGCTGTCACTCTTGAGAGCTGATTATAAATACGGGCCTTAGTTTTCGGGGCACTGTCATCAATTTCACCCTGTATAAGTATATCCCGTGGTGTAATTTAAACTTCGATTTCTTCGAGATTTCAAAGACCTCATCATAGCAAGGATGTTGTCAGGTATGTCAGTTTGTCTCACTGCCCACACAATGGCGAGGAACAATAGTTAGTTACAACTACAACTGATTTAATTTGTTCAACAACTCCATTGGAGACATTTTCTTGGTACACGTACGCCTGGGCAATCCCTCGAACAAGACATACAATTTAAAGAAACATGTATGGAATTATAGTTGTTTTATATCACCACTGCCTCTCGGACATAATTGTGGACGGACGTGCGTACAGACACGCACTCTTGTGTGCGTAACTACAGATTTACTATACCGGAGGGAGCACACTATATAAGACAAGTGCGTGTAGCTACAACAAGTAGATATTATGGCAAAGCGACAGTCGTCAGATAAAACATCTATATTAGCTTAACAAAGCATTTTTTTTTCTTTTTGACCTGTATTTTTCTTAGGGAAAGATGTTTCCATATGAAGACTCGTGTTGTTTTGGATAATATAGTCGTTTAGCAGTGAAATTACTCTTACAGCTTTACAGAAGCAATCGACCGAATAACTAGCATCCTTACGAGTATACTGTTCTTCTCAAAAATTAACAACAGACTTTATTGTCACATTTAATGAGATTGGTAAAAACAAAACTCCCAAGGACTTAAAATAATTAAGTTTATCTTCTTCCACGTGCCAAGGATGTTTGTGCTATCGCCAAGAGGACATAAATCTCTGAGTATGGGGTATGGGTATGCCTTATTCTTATCAAAATGAGGTACAATCGTAATGCAATCGCTTTGAATGTTTTTGACTGCTTCTAAGATTTTCTGTTGTTTCGTTTTAGTGTTTTGGTTATTCTGCGGGGGTTGTGAGCTTGAAGAACAACCTCACAATCGGTGTTAAGAGTTTTAAACCGCCTCTATTAGGCACTATCCATCTATGTCCTTTCTTTAGTGGAATTCTAGCGCCTACCCAGATTGAGAGACCCAAAGCTACAACCAATGGTCTACTACAGATCAAAGAATCAGATACAGTTCACGGCAAAAATCTTGAGCAATGACCTCAAGAATGAATTTTAGGCCCAAGTGTAAAAAATAAGGTAGAATTTATTGCGTAAAATAACCATTCGATGCTCAAGATTTATGCCGGGAAATATACTTAGATGATTTATTAATCACAGCCCGTAACGTCTAACAAAAGTTAAGTTTTGGAAACATAAATATTTGGATTAAAAATTGAAAGTAAAGTTGATATTGTAATAGAAACTTTAATCAATTTGTAGGAATTTGTACTGAAATAATTTATTATACTATTGTGAAGGTGGTTGTAAAAGCTTACTAGGGAATTGTTATTTAAACACTAACTTTAACCGACTTCTAGGCTCGTATTTATAAAGCGATCTCAAGATTGAGAGCAATATTGAGTGCGTATTTGACAGGTAATTTTGTACTGGAATGACATTTCTGATACGAACTCAAACTCGCTATCACTCCTGAGAGCTGATTAAAAATACGGGCCCTAGTTATAGAGTGGGTTTAGTTTATGTTGGTAGGTACAGTATTTTTCGATCGACTAATATTTCTTATTGATTTCAATCAAGTAGGTATAAGTCTTTTGGATTGGACTACATTATGTATGATCATAATTTTTTGACAAATGGTCCAATTAGCTTTTAGGAATAATAAAAAAAAAACTCAAACGGAAAGTAGGTAAGGTAATATTTTAAAGTTTTTATTTGTGTTCAAAGTAAATTTTGTATGGAGTAATGTAAAGAGCTAAGCCTACGGCTACGTATAGGTATAACAAAGTCCATTAATTTATGTACCGCGCAGTAAATGAATTGTTCTCAGTTAAACAATGGGGTTTCGTAAGAAAAGCTCTGAAGTATAATTTGGAATCCAAATGATAAGCCTCAACACAGTTTATTTAAGCTTGTAGGTATATAATTTGCTATTCATGACTTTAAGGGTCAGTTCACATCGGAAAGCTATAAGACAGGACGCGGCGCGATGCTGCTCAAATATGCATATCGTTGTACCATCTGCGCGCGAAATCAAGAGAAAATTATTTTACGTTGCTTTGTTTGTAAAATTATAAAGGATCTGAAAATTTGACGATGTCAAGGTTTTTACAAATGTAAATACCAACATTGAACAATAACTAATAAGTAACACCCGCATAATAAAAAATAAAACCGGTCAAGTGCGAGTCGAACTCGCTCACCTAGTATTCCGTACCAACTTGGGGGTATTTAAAGCGAATATGGAATACAGAACAAACTTAAGTTTGCTGTTGTCCCCGTACTAGGTATAGGGAGAGGACTGCGTTAATAAGGTTTGTAATGACAAAAAGCCTTTTTTTCGTGATGTATGAACAAATTTACAGTTTTCGGATTTTTTCCTTTGATTGTGCTATTAGACACTGCTTCTTCCTAAATTTCATGATTGTAGGTCAACGGGAAGTACCCTTTTTGAATGTTCAGCTTGGTACCTTCACGCGTGCCTGAGAAAAAGGGTCTTGATCTTGACAGACGGACAGACAGACATACAGACGGACAACCGAGTGATCCTATAAGGGTTCCTTTTTTCCTTTTGAGATACGGAACCATAAAAAGCCACCGATACATCTGCAAAGCCCAATGCAAACACTAGCACAAAAGCTTCTTATCTGATCGAACGTTTCGCAAAGAGTCTATTGACCGCCCCCAGCAGTAGGTAAGCGAGATACAAAGAGATATCTAGACGGACTGCAATACAACTGCAAACTGTCTGCTAAATGGTTTCTATGCAGTTGGCGCGACTGCACTGACTCCCTGCAGCATGAAATAAATACTAAATAATGAATGATTTATTATTAAACATAGAGTATATGAAATAGGTAGGTAATTAAAAAAAATGTCTTTGTATCTTTGAACTTTTTCTCAGTTAATTTCACTACGTCACCAACCACTGGCCGTTGTTGTGGTGTAGTTACGAATACACACTGACTACACAGATTATTTATATGGGGGCGGCGGTGCTGATATTCAATGTGCAACTGAGCAGTCGGTGTATCTGCACGTCGACTGCACCCCGACTGCAATCACTATTTACTTTGAGGTGCATTTGACGTGCAGCTTCATTACAGTCATGCCAACTGTATTCAATCTCCATTTACAACGTGTAACAGATAGGTGATGTTTCATGGACAGATTCACATTCTTCAGGGTGCATAAAGGCACGTACCCTATCTGTTACAGGTTGTATACGGCAGTAGTTGAACTGCAGTCCGTCTGTCTAAAGCCCCAACGACCTTGTGCACCTTTCCGTGCTATAAAAGAATGCTGAATGAAGCCGCAGATGGTCTATGGCCACGTGCCTGGCCACCGAAATGCCCAATTCAACAATATAAACCTTAAATCCTTGCCGTAAAGACTTTTATTGCTCGTTTGGTTATTATTTCGAACGGCGGCACAAAAAGTGCAGCCCAAGGTAATGAAACAGGCCTTTTTTTGTGTAAAATTAATAAATGTGCTTTCTGTTCAATCAGTCGAATTCGGAAAGTTATCACTGAAGCATCTGCGGATTCTGCGGGCATTAAAAAAAAGTGGTTAGAAGGCTAGGCAGGTAAGCGTGTTGTTGTAGTATTTTATAGGTCAGGTTTCGTAACCCTAATTGGCCTCTTGGTCCGAAGGTCATGGGTTTTATTCCCAATGATAGGAGTATATCACACAAGAGGTCAGAAAATATTAATCAATTTATCACTTTGTGCGATTTTCCACAGTTTGCTGAGGACAATGCAGGCTGGCTGCATAATAAGAAGGATTCAGTGCTTCAGTTCAGTGGGCACGCAATATGTATACGATTTCGGTCGCTGTCTTTGAACGTGGTCGTTACTCAAACCTGTCAGAGCTATACTGTGTTAAAATGCGGTTTAAAACTTAGGGTTCGTTGGGTAGTACCTAACCTACACTACGCGGACCCAAAAACCCACTCGCTAGTCAGGCCATAGGTCAATGAGCGTACTGGCATTTCGACCTACCTCAATATAGGTCAATCTAGGTTACTGTGTTATAGGTACTCGCCTTTCCAGTTAGTCCCTGAACTGTAAGTGGGTCAGAAACAAATCTAAATAACTACCTGGGAATTGCAGATATATAACCCGATTGTCATAAAAAAAGGATTCCATGCTTCGGAGGGTACGCTAAGCTGTCGGTCTCGATCACTGTAATAAATAGTGGTCCTAACATGCCGATGTCTCTCTATATATCCGAATTATCTTCTTTCTTAGAAAAGGTGGGTGTATTAAAATACTCTGACACCAGAGTTCATCAGATCGTACGTTGGCTCAACTCAACTACTCTCGCTGGTCAGGTCATAGGTCGGCGATCGTGTTGAAATGTTGACCTACCTCAATATAGGTCATGTAGGACCTGATTCTAGGTCAATGTTATACTCTGTCTCTGAACTGTAGGTATCGGGTCAGAACCCAGTCTGAACTATAGGCAGGTTCAGAAACACAAATCTAAACAACGGATTATTGCAGATACAGTATCTATACTAACGGCCAATCTTCTTAAAGATATGAAAGAACAATTACCAATCTAAAATAAAATTCACACATACATAGCCGGCTGGTTGTTTTTGAGAGTTATTGCTCCCAAATGAATCAATGATTAATTAAAAAATAAATAAACGTCTGAAGAGTTAACTAAGTATAGTTTATGGTCTATAAATGCAACATTTAAATTTTTTTTACATGAGTAGGTATCAAATAAATATGAAAGAAAGAAAATAATAAATTCGCCTCGGGTCACGACTCTGGATTGCAGGTCCATTGCAATACCGCTAGGAGTGACGTTCTTAAAACAACAGAGTATATAGACGCTAACGTCACTATGACGTGTACATAAGAAAGACTATAGTAATTTCGTCACCTCGGCTACAGTCTCGGTAGCATAGCGGTAATGCAATGGACCGGCAATAAAGAGGCGCAGGTTCGAATCCTGCCCGAGGGCGTGGCCCGAGGCTAATTTATTATTTTCTTTCTTTCATAATAATATTAAATATTAAATAAAATAGCATTGTTGTGCTAAAATCTCCTAAAAAAAAGTACCTAGGTATCCTAAACAAAACGGATGTGAAGTTGTTTTTAACAGTAAAGTTACTCCTCCTAAATTGTAAGCAAGCAGCGCTTTCACGGTTCCTTCGGGAAAATATACGTATGTTTAGGTGATTGACAATCACAAAATATTTAGCTTTTAAAAATCCGAGTTGTAGTTTTTATGGATTAGGCTTTCTGTGCATTTTCACACTAATTCATTGTGGGTTTAAGAAACTATTTACACGTGTGGCAGGCAAAGAGGCAGTAAACATCAATATCGGACAATATAGGTATTAGGTTATACGAATTACCTAGTAACGTTGAATTGTTGATCAGTACTTACGCTGCAACGGTGGATGTTGTTTATATTTGACTTACCTGGAACAAAAATAGCATTTAGTGTTATTATTATGAAGTTTAGAAGTGTAATAAAAATCTTCAATGTACAGAAATTGGCCGTTTACAGATTTATCATATATGTATAGACTATAAATAACTATTCAATCTAAAAATGTAGAATAACCTAGTTAATTTAATTGATTTAGTTTCGAATGGTCATGGTTTCATTATGTCGTAAAAAGACCATTAATCATGTGAAACTTAAACCGTAGGTATAAAGTTATATAACATGAAAGGAGGATCGAGATGAGAAATATGTATGTAAACTTGTTTTAAGGTACAGAAGACAGGTTATGAATAAATGTAGTTCATAATGCGGTAATAAATCATAAAACAGGCTTAAATAAAAATCAAACGCCCAATTACAACATTATTACTTACGCAAATCGAATATAATTACCTATTAGCTCTTTTTTACCCGACTGTCAAGGAAGGGTTATGTTTTTCGCGTGTATCTTGTATGTATAATAGTATCTTTATTACCTCGTATCTCCGAAACGGCTGGATGGAATTCGACAGTTAGGGTATCGTTCGATTGGTCTCAAGCACCCAAGTGTTCTTAGATAGGTGTATTTTTTTTAAATTCAAAATGGCGGATTTTAGGCCCTAAATTGCAAGTCTATATTTTTTTTTTCGACTGAACCTATCGAGTGGGGTATCAAAATAAAGGTAATTAAAAGGAGATTACAAAAATATATATGGTTCATGAACATGTTTTTATAGGTACTACAGTCGGGTTGTTTGAATTATTTTTTATTGTATTGTGCCTTTTTCCCTTTGACCCTTATTACTTTGATAATATACGTATAATTTTCTGTGTAGTACAGTGCCTACTTTGTTAGCAATATTTTCGATATTCACTCTTAGTATTTCGCTATCGTAAACCACGAATAACTAAAGATCTACTTATTATTTATCACCTAAATAGGTCAATCATATTTCCTGTAAGATTGTTATTTTGAACGGGCATATTACCGGCGCGATTATTTATATTATTGTTATCTCTATATTTCAGAGCAGTTTCATGCTCCATGGTCACGAGTAGAGTTGCGTCCGAAAGAGGGTAGACCGAGAAGACGTCAACATTCGCCTCGCCTGTGAGCATGACACTGCTCTGAAATATCGAGGTAAGCAACAATAAATATATTCGCGGTAATACTTGAAAATAACAATCTAATTGTAGTAAACAACCGCATAAATCTCAAAAATTATATTTTCTATACATACCTATAGATCAATGTTTCTATAAGATTTTTTACCAAGGTTACATTTTGCTCACTGCCAAGTACCTACAGGTAAACCATAATGTAAAATTTAATTTTCAACCGAAAGTCTGATTTGATTCCAAGGAATTCAGTCTAATCAACACTTCATTTTAATATCAATCAAATAAATTATTTCCATACTAAAAGAAGGAATTTAAATTATTAATTTTGTTAAACGCTAAGACGTTTTAATTTTATTTAGAAATAATTAGTTTCTTTTGTAAATGGAGACTAATTAAAAGGTTGCCCCTGTGGAGTGGGCAGCTGCCTCTGTGTGTACAAAATATTAACACAATCTTGAGACTGTGGTTTAGTGCTAGAGCATGAACTTTGGAGGTCGTTCATTCAATTTCCAGCAGCTCATCATTAAATCTTTGTGTTTTCCAGCTGCTTAAAATGATCTCATTGTTGTTTACTGGAAAGCAATCTTCTTCTTCGAATAGTACCTATAAATGTGATTAAAAATCATTTTTTTATACTTATGGTCAATGGTCAATACCTACTCGTATAACTGGCCGATGATTCCAGTAGTAAAATTGATTACCAGTTATTAAAACATTTCGAATTCTCTAATTAGGCTTATATTGCAGTTCGTTATAACCACTTGAAACACGGGCAGAAGTCATTGGGATCGGATATTAAACTCATCGAAATCTCGTTAAAATTGGCAAACGGTAAAAATTATATATATTTATTGTAAAAGCAAGCTTCTCTTGCGGTAAAATTTTCACCGATGATGATGACATTATTTTCGGTAAAAAGCTTAAATCTTTTTTTAAACGGTCAACTAAATTGCAGGTCAGGTAAGTTATTGCTTCATGTAATTTGCTGAATTCTTTGAAGATACGAGTTTAAACCAAAAATGTGATAAATACGATCCGAAAATTATACCTAGATCTACTTTTACCAAGGGAAACTATCTTGTACCTACCACAAAATACAGTATATTTTAATCGGCTAAACAGAAAGCTATTAGATTCCTTTATTATTTCTCAGATCCGTAATACCCAAGAGTAAGTGGCCGGTTCTTACTCATGTGGAATTACCCATTTGCCATGGTTGTATAACCCACACGTAGTAACCTAATATTACTAAAGGGCAAGGTGTATAAGGGCTCCCAGTTGATACAGTAGCTTTGTAGTACGACCCTACATGGGTCGGGCGAAAAATAACCAATTTTGATGTTCATCGACGGGTCTGGTCAGCTGGGCGTAAAGCTAAACCTAGTCAACTACAACTTTGGTATCAAAAGATTGTGACTAAGAATATAGACAAGAAAATAACGGGCCGATTTAACAGTTCTCTCTCATGCTACTAGAGATGGCTTTCTTTTTTCCATACTCTGCGTGGTTAGCAGGAAGACTAGCTGTTGATAACTGGCAGCTTGGCTAGCGTTTTGATAGACAGATATTTAAATATTTTGACTTTGCTTGTTATTATTTTGTTACCTTGATTATATGGTTTAGTTTTCTGTCCACAAGCCATCAGGACCAGTTTTGTCCCTGTTAAGTCGAAGAAATAAATCTAACTCTAATCTAACAGCTATCGAAGGCAGCTTTTAACACTAGCGAATGCTTCTGCCCATTTTCATTAGATACCATCCTCTAGTAATCTTTTTCTAACCCGGTAACACACGGACAATATCATAGATAACGTTGGGTAAAAGTAAATTTGCATCTTTTTCTTTTTTTTTAAAAGTAAATAAAAAGTACAATTTGCATCTTTTTCGAAGAAAAACGTCAATATATATCACAATAAGACACACCATCGAGCTAAAACTGGTGTGCCTAACTGTCGAGTGTCGGGCCTCGGTCAACATTTGTGCGAAATTAATTTACCCACGGACAAAGGCAGACAATAAAACCCCACAAAATAAGCAGAAATAAGTTGGGACTTGCTGTTATTTTATTGTCCCTAATCCCACTGAGAACATCAATTTCTGTGTTAATAAGTATTTATTACCATGAGTAAATTTACGTTTTAATTTCACCTACGTGTTAAGAATGTTTTGACATTCAAGCATTCAAGGTCTTTCTTACACTACCGGATGCAGAAGAGAGGGCAAAGTTAAGTACACAGAGCCGGAAAGGGAACCAAAGCATTACTTAGACCGGGAAAAAGCTCGGCAGAAGAAGAAGAATAAGAACAAGGTACCCGTGTATTTTACACTAAAAAGATAACTCACTCACATAACAAAATATGTACCTAGATTTAATTTTTATCATTATATATAGGTAGAGTCAGTAATTTAAATAGATTTGTGGAGTCAAGAGTTTTAGGCTTCATTCAAGGTTTCAATTATAGCAATTTGATACTTGACATACCTATACTTATTTTATGTATACTACATAATATATGTACATATTTAACCTAATGTAATGTACCTAAGTTAGTTTACACCGTACGCTAAAAGTAAATAAAGACCGGTCGAAGCCGTTAGGTTATGCAACACTCATAACCACACTCATATGTTTATATAAACAATCTGAACAATAAAAAAATATAGTTTTCTATTTTGGTATCGGTGTGGCCACACGCAGGGGCGTGCGCTGTGCATACGCATGCGATCCATTGAGCAGAACAAAATGTTATTTTTATTCCAATAATGTGAACGCCTAATAGCTGTCTCGAGGGTCATAAATTAATCAAACAAACATGGGAGTTGTTTATCTTACGAGTTTGGAGGCGCGTTGACAAAATACCGAACCAAACCGTAGTAGTTCTTTTGAAAACAAAACAGCTATTTATGGGTACTATATATGGCTGCCTCTGCTATATTATATTATGTAGTACCTACCTAGTTGAAACTTATGTTCTATGATCATGGGTTGGTTCTTCTAGCGGGAGAGAGACATAAAAATAAGTCGATATTGGACGCAATTCGTAGTTGCATTTTCTATCATGAAAGAACAGAAAGGAACGGCAATAATTTTAGTCGAGATTTAGTTAAGTCGTGCCGTCCACGAATCGATAGCATTATCTTATCACACAAAATTTTGATCTAAGTAGTTTGGTTATGCGTTTATGATTACGTATAACAAGTACAAGCTGAATCTTTAAGATGATACCGTAGTGGTCATTACACAACTTCAGAGAAATGTGTAAAAAAAACTATATGAAAACTCTGACACGAGGGTTTGTCGGGTCTTTTAAGAAAGAAGATATCGACGGTTAGTGCCTCTATCTACCCCGTTAGGGCAAAACTATTTCTGCATGCGTATTTTAAATACCTATTAATTTTGAACTAGCTTAACACAAGGGTTGTGAATGTTATGATAGAAACTCAGTTACCAAACTGCCTACTTCGCTTCGACTGACTCCCATTATTAATAGAATCCATCTGTTAGAGCTAGGACATCATTTGTTATCAGAATTGAGCTCAGGTTAATTAAATATCGCCTGTAAACTCGAGCATGATAAATTGGCAACGATGGCTTCATTTTTACGTAACATGGGGCGACACTACATAAAACTGCAATGGTGAAAAACTACTGCATTTTTCACATACGATGTAAAAAATATAAAACACTGTGCGAAATAAATTTTAAACGTTTATTTCTTTTTAACCTGTTTCGCACTTATATGTTTTATATTTTTTACCTGCTTTCATGATACCTATTCTATAGCTATGTAAAAAATACCTTCAGTAAATGTCCGCCGCAACGGTCCATTGCAGATTTTTATTTATTGGCGAAAAAATATTACATCCTATTCAGGGAATCTAATACTGAAATCCGATAAGTACTGAATTCCTCGGAAGTAAATTGTTTTACAGCTCATGAAAAGATGCAACTGGATCCGTATTTTTTAATCACTCGAATCTAAGGGTCGTATTTATAATGCGATCTCAAGATTGAGAGCAATATTAAGTATGGATTTGACAGGCCGTTTTGTACTGAAATGACATTTCTGATAAAAACTCAAACTCACTGTCACTCTTGAGAGCTGATTATAAAAACGAGCCTAAATTAGCATTTCGCATGCCAAATAGTAGGTATGGAATGTTTTATGT
This sequence comes from Scrobipalpa atriplicella, assembly GCA_029255725.1. Classification (NCBI taxonomy): domain Eukaryota; kingdom Metazoa; phylum Arthropoda; class Insecta; order Lepidoptera; family Gelechiidae; genus Scrobipalpa; species Scrobipalpa atriplicella. The sequence continues at coordinate 20,716 of JARACY010000212.1, forward strand.
GCGTATTTTGATTCAAGTGATTATTAGTCGATCCGCGACCACGACGATTGAAACATTGTTGAAACGTAAAGGTAAATTCCTATGATTTACCACCAAAATTTATTGCGAATAGACCCGGAGAAAAAGTAAAATAAATGATTAAAATAACTTGTATTCTATTTCTTTTATCAATCCAACCACCTTGGAAGTGACCAGCCAAGCAGCGAAATGGAGTCTGTTGTTTGCGCGCGCGCATTATTTCATGCCAGCTCTAGGGTGTGCAATCTCGGTATTCCAAGATCTCGAAATACCGAGATCTCGCATCAATTTCGCAAGATCAATCTTGCACCCAAAATCGTGCGCGATCTCGCAAGATTTGCAAGATTACGCAGCAAACACATTCCGTGACCATTTATATTAATAATGGACCCACTTCTTCCTCTACATCTTCAGATGTTATTGTGGCAGTAGATCTAGCACATGATGATGACATGCCTCTATCAGAAGCCGCAAAAACACCTCTCTCTCTTGACGAGGAACTGCTGATGATTTTAAAAGCTCGCCCACAAGAACGCCCTTCACTTGCAAAGGGTTCATTATTTGATAAAGTCATTAGACAAGAGTCCATGCTGGACTGGGAGTGATACAAAAACATAGAATGTGCCAGCTGCATTTCCTCCTGGGCATGCTGTAAAAACCAGCTAAGGGATTCAAGGGTTTCAGTATTGTAATTTAGGCGATGGGCTGACAACCTGTCACTATTAGCAATATACAGATCTATCTGGAATAACCCTCAAAACTTGTCAGAAGACGTGGCGGAACGACTTTTGTTTAGGTTGTTTACGCTCTGCCTACCCCATTAGGGAAAAAGGCGTGATTATATGTATGTATATATTAGACAAGAGTTCAATCTCTTCGAATCAGGCGGGGCAAAAGGGCAGCACAGCACCTGCAGTCAGCGTATCAGTGCCTATCATCAGTGGTGCCAACCAACTGACTTCGGATCTTTTTCAAAATAACTCATAATACTTATTAATAAAGCGATTTGATTATAATAAATATATTTTTAATTTAATTCCATGTTCTTAGAATAGAAAATTTTCAAAATTTTAGTACAAAAGATATGTATTAAATAAATTCATCGTAGATTTGCGAGATCTCGCAAAATACCGAGATCTTGCAAGATTAGACTTTCAGAATCTTGCAAATACCGAGATCGAAGATTAGCTGCAAGATTGCACTCCCTAGCCAGCTCCCGGTAACGTGTCTAATTTTTAATCTTTATTGGCCATTAAGCTTAGCAGGGAATCATGTTGTACGCAATTATTTTCTGTCAGTTGAACGAAACAAAGCCCTTTACTGTTAAGGCTCCTCGTATGGATAAGTAAGTAGGTACACCGAGCTTCGGAAAGAAAACGGATCGCCGACCGTTTTCTTTATACATTGTCATTTTTTAATGACACTTCCAAAACATTATTGTATGTCTCTACGGTAGAGCTAATTTTATGTATTCTTGACGGTAATTATGTACCTACCGAGTGTGATATTTTCAATTTGTGTTTTAATAAAATCCATTATTAAATAAATTGTTACGGTGTTTCAAATATTATACAACGTGTAACATAAAGGGTATATGCATCGTGAAATGTGTGAATCTATCCATGAAACTGATCAACTTTCCCTAAGGAACATAAGTCGAAATACGAAATAAAAAAATTGACTTCCCATACTAAATGCGCTATCAGCTGATGTATTTTGTATGGAAGGTCAAAATTAATTTTTCGTTTTTCGACCTATGTTCCTTAGGGAAAGTTGATCAGTTTCATGGGTAGATTCACACATTTCGCGATGCATATACCCTTCTGTTACACGTTGTATACCCTTATTTTACTAAATTTTATGTAAGTACCAACTCATCTACTTTAATTTTAGTCTGATAGATTTATTTGCTTAAAAAGGAGAGGAGTTCCTAGTCCTAGGTACACAGATGAATAGGTAAATAGAGACTCAATTTTATAATACACTGAAGGATTTCATTCGTTTGAGAAATGTTTAATATTTTAATAAAGTTGTGACAATCTATTCTTAAAAAAAAATTAAGTAGTGCTTTTCCTTGTACTGTGACTGCGTGTGTATTTAAGTACGTTTCACATCCCCCGCGTGGTTGCTTTTACCACTTTACTAATCAGCGGGACTTCTCTGTTATTTATATCGTAAGTATATTATATGTAAGTACTTACCACAAAAATGTACATTCACACAGAGTTTCAATTAAACTTTTGTGTTCGAAATCAAGACTGAGAATTTAATGGATACTATGGGTAAAATAATTATGACAAGTTGTGGCCCGTATTAATAATCAGCTCTCAAGAGTGACAGCGAGTTTGAGTTCGTATCAGAAATGTCATTACAGTACAAAATTACCTGTCAAATCCGCACTCAATATTGCTCTCAATCTTGAGATCGCTTTATAAATACGAGCCTAAGTACTTAAATGACATTGCTGTCAAAGGGCGCTTAAACAAATTCGCGATACTATTTAGTTTATTAGTTTGTACAAAAATAAATCAACAGACTATAGAGATACGAACATGAAACTGGTCTGTCCGTGTCCATGACCCAGGTTTTTTTGACCTCAAATAGACCTTAGTACATTTGATTACCGCCCACATACAGTACTAAGTACAATGATCGCAAACGTTTTGTATTCATAGAGTGGTTCTTTAATACGAGCGTTTACATTATGAAGCATTGTGGTTCAGGTATTGTTGTAAAGTAACGGGGTCAATACAAATTCTGTTTTTTTTTTTTTTTGAGTAGTCTCAGGACTCTGCGATTTAAAATCGCGCTGTACTTTATGATATCATTACGACACAATTACAACCACACACAAAATGCTATACCGAGCATGTATTAACCATACTATCGGTAGGTATTTCTTAGACCGCCGACAGGTACCTAGGTTACTAAGTACTATAAACCACAGAAGAGTAAATAGCGTTGGGAGCTAGCGCTCAGCGACTTCTCAAATCATTGCTATAATCGGTAATTGTTAAATTCATTGGAAAAGCGGCCTATTATTTAACACTTAATTTTAAACTGTCGCGGTTATTTTCACTATAACTATAAGGGCCGCAATTATAGTCGAGACTCAGAACCGCACTTGGGAGTCGATCAAGCAAGTTTAAATTAAACTTTTACTCAGAACTTGAGTAGCTTGTTAATTTATAAACGCAATCGCACTCAAATCAGGTCCGATTACGTAGTTCGAGTTCATGAGTTTGACTTGCCGCTTTTTTTTTCCGAGTAGCGCTCCGTTACATGGATTATTTCAAGAAGATACGTATTAAACATAAAATATATGTTTTAAATATCAAATATTCAAAAGGGCTATATTATTTTGTTGTACATATCATATAATGTAAAAGATTTTATAATGAATATGAAAATATAAATAGTATGTGCATTTTAATAAAAATTACCACAGACATGTAACATGAAATGGAACGTATCAATACTCAGCGGGTTAGAGTGACTCAACCAATCAGCGACCAGCGCCTGCCGGCGAGTGATTTGGTTGGTGGAATTTGGTAATGGTGGATTTTGATTTTGACATTATTGACAACCAACATACCCCAACATACAAACAAAATTTTATCATAAAAGTATGTAATTTTATTTATATTATTAGCGCTGTTGCTGTAGCGCTTCATCAGTGGCGGCCACAGATTACCCAGTAACTATAGGTACCTACTTAGCGGCCCGCTCATCACGCTTGCTTTTATGGTGAATGCCAAGTGAATGCGGTGTCCCGGCCGGTGCGGTGCTGTGCATCTTTTAAAGGTAAAGAGTTAACATTACTACGTTTTTAAACTGTCTTCTCCCCTTCTCTCACCCACGTCTAGAATATTTTCAAGGAGGCATAGTGACCGCCCAGTATGCAAGTAGCCCCTGTCACACTGTCCTATTCTATACCTACCTGTGTGTATTATTCTGGTATGATTCAGGTTACTTCCATGCTGGACTGGGAGTGATAGAATAACATAGAATGTGCCAGCTGCATTTCCTCCCGTGCATGCTGTAAAAATCAGCTAAGGGAATCGAGGGTTTCAGTGTATTGCAATTTAGGCGATGGGCTGACAACATGTCACTATAGCAATATACATAATCACCTGTATAATAATAACCCTCAAAATTTGTCAGACGTGGCAGAATTTACCTTTATTTAGGTCGTTTTTGCTCTGCCTACCCCGTTAGGGATAAAGGCGTGATTTTATGTATGTATTCATGTATGTATGATTCAGGTTATTAAAGGTATAAGTAGCAATTTTGACAAACAAACTTACTTTCATTCATAGATAACATAGACCAATGTTTTATAATGTTCCAGGTATGGAGTGAGGACTGGTTTAAGGTCAATTCTTCATGAAACCACTCGCTGAATGCAGAACTAGACTGAAGGGAACAAACTATTGGCTCCAATGAATCAGAAATAAATAAAACTATGGGGAACATAATTAACTTCTGAAAGAAAATAAAACAACAGGTGATAATACAATAATGGTAATACAAACAAATTGTGGTGTCTTGTATTCTGTAGTAGGTATATACTCAATATAAATTATAACGGCATCTGTGTTCTAGTGGTGTGAGCCTTGGGTTCACCCGTGTAGATTGTGGGCTCGATGCCCACTTTGTGAGATTTTGCACAGTTTGGTGAGAACAATCCAGCCTGAATCACTTCATCATCAATCAAGAAAAAGGATTCTGTGTGTCAGAGGGCACATTAAGCCTCTAAATTACCCTAAAAACTTCACATGTTTCTCCAAGTGGTGTAAGAGGGCAATTCAACCATCTATTACACAGTTCTTTGGACTTTGTTGCATGTACTAAATGAAAAACTATTCTCTAGGTAGATAAAATATAATTTTATTATTATTATTATTTAATAATAGCCCAGCAGCAGAATTGCTGATGTGGCTATATCCGTAGCTTGTGTGTGCACTAATATTTAATTAAAGTCCATTATTTATGATTCACTTAAAAGTCCTTCACATTGTATTTTATTGTTCACTTTAAAATTTTGTTATTATTTAACTACTTGTCAAGTCTATTTTTAAAAGTGTTTGTGGAGGGAGCATTGACAATTTCTTGAGGGAGACTGTTCTAAGTATAAATGACTCTGTTGTTGAGGGTGTGGTAGCCAACATTTGTATTGGATCTTGTCCTTGCAAGTATTGCATTATTCTTATGCCTACTTTTATGTACAGTGTTCTTATTTATAATTTGTTTCTGCTTTTCAGATTATAATTGAAGAACAAAGGGCTTGCTGACGGGCTTACTGAAACTTACACATTAATATTCTGGACTTCACAGCAAATTAATGTCATACGATTAGTAAGAGTAATAATGTAAAGTATCCTTTCACCGTTTACTATGAAAGAAGTACTTTTTAATTGTGACTATGACTACTATTCCCACTGGGTCACAACCCGGCGCCGCGAGGAGGCGCATGGTGCAATCGAGAGTGACCCGTTGAGCGTACCGGCTGCGCGCAAAACCCTGCCAGACCTGCGCAGCCGCAGAGCTACAGTTCACCACCCGCCGCCGCCGGCAGCTCCACCTCCACCTTGGGATCTTTGGTTACGGAGAGTATAAGTTACTTAAGAGTCAGTGCCCGCACAGTTGATCCAGAACCGAGCATCCAGACCAGATAATGAGCCTGTCAGCCAGCAACCGAGGCAGCCGCGGGCCATACAAGAAAAGAGTATGCTTTCCGAACCCCGGCGCTACATTTCCAGACCCGTTAAGTACCTGTGCATTTAGCAATACAATACAATACAATACAATAGCTTCTCACTCGTAGAATTAATTCAGAACTATGGTTTCTCAAATTAATTACCAATTAATTTACATTCTAAATCCTGTCTTAGGATCAAACCCACTCATGGGGGACCATGAAGCGCTGTGTTCGGAGGTTAATGGACGTTAATGTTTATCAAACCTAAGTGAGGGGGTAGCGCTATCTCAAGCACAGTGACTTTGCTGGTAGAGAATAACAACTCCCGCCACCAATCCTGATAGATCCTGGAGCATGGCGAGTGTGAGGGGTGCCCAGCCAGGCCATAGGCCACCAGGCGTAGGAACGCCTGTAGGAATAGTGAATAGATCCTAGACTTACAAAACATCTCACAGCAATTAATATTGCTTATTTCCTACCGGTAGCGCACCACTTTGGGTTTCCCTTGCTCAATATCCTGTATCCGCTTGCACTGTGTAAAGGTACTGCTAGCTGCCGGGGTCCGAGAGGGTTGTATCCTGATATTTATTCTCACACCTGCCTACCCTATATCGGTAACCCACCCGATTGTCGTCTGGAAGAGAAAGCGCCTGACAGAAACGTTAACGCAACGTTCCCGCACGCCCGCGTTTGCTATTATCATTGATGCTGAATCTCTGTCCCGAGGCAGACTTTAGTAAGAGCCTGTCAGGGTTACATTATCATCGACATCGCTGCCACCATCACCCAATTTGCATTGCACCGCTAGCTGATACCTATCACGCTCACCTGCTTGGATCCGTGTGTGTATGCTTATTTCATTGCACTCGCACAATCACTGTCTGCCGGCATAAAAACTCATCTGTCTGCGTTGCAAACCTGTCCAGTCCGTAGCCCAGGAAGGCCGGGAATCCAGGGGGACCCATCCAGGTTTGAATTGACCTGCCACCACGCATCGTCCAGCGCACACCGTCATAACTAGTCGCTTTCATTTTCATTAACCAAATCCTCTCTCTGCCCTAGCATCCTCGCATCGCTACTCCGGGACGCCGAGCTGCCAGGGAACCTGCCATGCTAAGGAACACGGTTGTCCGATACCCGCCATCCAGGTCCACGCACCTTGCGTCCATCACCGATTAGTATATAGATTAGGATTAAGTTTAGGATTATTGTTACATGGGTTGTGTATTTTGTTGACTATGAATTACCAAGAATATATGATTGTAAACTTTGTATACTGTTTGTTTTCACCCCCAAACCTGCCTCCAGCTAAATTCGAGTTTCTAACTCACACATTTTAATATGTAGGTAGGTACCAATAGCCATGCTGTTGCTGCTGCACTCTTCCATGCTGGACTGGGAGTGATAGAAAGACACATGTGCCAGCTGCATCAACTCCCGGGCATGCTGTAAAAACCAGCTAAGGGATTCGAGGGTTTCAGTGTATTGCAATTTTAGGCGATGCGATGGGCTGACAACCCGTCACTATAGCAATATGTATAGGTACACATCATCTGTAAACCCTCAAGCTTGTCAGACGTGGTGAAACGACCTTTGTTTAGATCGCTTTCGCTCTGCCTACCCCATTAGGGATGAAGGCGTGATTTTATGTAGTATGTAATAGTAGCCATAGCCGGGCAACTATACCTATTACATAATAATAAAATTATTGTATGTTTTGTTTATTATAAAATAAGAATCAATAAACCTTTAATTATTAAAGGTTATTGATTCTTATTTTATAATAATAATAAAAATAAACAATTAATAATGAAAATAAACAAAACATACAATAATTTTAGGCGATAGAATAGGTATAATAATGTAGGTACCTACCTACAATTAATATGTAACAAATTAATTAAAATAAACAAACTATCAAGCAGCGATTACATTACCCGGCCGATCGGGCCCGATTTGATATACATTGCTGCTTAGCTTCAGTAGTTTTTCAAGTAAGACTCTTGCACAAGTAATGTAATGTCAAAACGGGCCCGATCGGCAGGGTAATGTAATCCCTGCTTTAGGTATGCAGCAATTTTTTTTGCAACATAACTTTAGGGCTCCTACACACTATGCCGCCGGTAAACCATTATTTTCGAGATGTAGGTAGGTAACCAAATAACCAAAAAATGGGACCTTCTTTGTGTCCCCCCTCCCCCTCCCCCCGGTCGGACCTCGGAGGGGTCCGGACTTTTAGTGTGTACCTATACCTCCTAACTAGTCCAGAGTTCCGAAGTCAAAATTCCTGCTTCTGCCATTTCCCTCTAGATTTCCATATGAGCATTCATTTACCGATCTATAAGTATTATTTTATTAGTGTGAACATGTCCATGTGATGATGTCAAATAAATATAATATATTACTGTCAATAATATAATGTACCTATTGTTTATAAAAATACATAAACAGCAAGTTCATAAGTATAATGTTATTTTAATCATCTAATTTGTAGATGTTGATTGCCTAACATACCCACCTATTCTATTATTTTATGTACCTATTGTAGTTGTTACCGGCGGCAATCTGTATAATACAGGCATTATAATAATATCATGGATAATATATAATGCCTACACTATGTATAGAATAGAATGCTTTAGGCCGATAGGCAATGTGAGAAATATCTACCTAACTAATTTTAAACTATAAAATAATGTCATGTTAATGTAAGGTATGGGGCATGTACTCAGAAAAAAGAAATTTTATTTTATATATTTATTTAAAATTCTTACAAAACGGCTTCGAGGCAGACCATCAGATAAGTTGTTTGATGCAGATGGTCCTTCTACTTCTGTTTGGATCTGCCGGAATGGCTGTTTCTTGTACAAACTGATTGTCTGGCCCTGGGATTAAGTAGGTCAATGGTTGCTTCTTCCTCTAAAATCAAATGTGATTGAATTCCCATTTTTCAGTAAAATTTTCAAATTTTTGGGAAGAAAATTGTGGTTCATTGTCAGTTCTTAGGCTCTTACACCTTTTACCATGTCTTGCCATAATGTTTTTCAAATGTAATGGCTGATAATGATGTCAAGCTCAGTGTAATAACTTCTGGATAGTTGAACAGTAGGTATAATATCTCTTACAACTAAGTATTCATTTCCTTTGTAGGTACATAAATCAGCTGCTACATTTCTCAAGGACATTGTGGAACTTTTCCTGGTATAATCGGTTCAGGTTGTTGTGCAGTAGACTTGATGCATGTCTCACAGGTTCTCTGTCTATGTTTTAATGTCCAGTTCTATAGACGGCAACGCTGCCCATAAGGTATACAAAGAAGTGAGTTTACTTGTGTTTTAGACGGTATGTGCTTGAGTTTACTAGCCTCTGGGTACCTACTGTTCAAAACGTGTTATCCATGCTGTCTACTCGCTTCCCATGACACTGAATTGCTGTAGAGGTGGTGTGGAGATGCCGGGTAAAATGCGAGACAACACATTAGCATCCATGGATTGAGGTTAGGTACTGTTTCTGTTGCTGGTTGCTTTGCTCAAGTAACCTGATGTCCTGTTGCTGTTGTTCGAGTCGATTTCTTCCGCCATTCTGGCTTCTTCTGGGTGGGTTTTTGAGGAATCTTCAATAATAAAATAACGTCCGGCATTCTAAGACAACCTGTCAAATTACGATCAGTGTTGCCAAGTCTTTTCGACGTAAAGTCGCAGAAAAATGAATTCTAGGTAGCCTAAAATCGCCCAATTTTTTTTAAAGGTGAAGTAGCCTAAAATCGCCCAAAAAATTAGAAAAATAGCCTAAATGGCTACTTTTTTGCCTCATGAAACCGAAAAGGACAGGATGGCTTAAATAAATGCTTGTTTTTATAAGTACATATACTTTTTAAGGACACTTATGACTAAACTTTCGGACAAAATAAAAATGCTTAAGTTTTCGTGCGACTTAAACAATCAATAAAAGAAATGTGTTATACGAAATATGTATGTCTCTGTCATCTTTGTGTCATATAGAAATGATCTAAATTCAGAACAAAAAAGCGGCACTGATGCTCTATCTAATCTGTGGTATAGTTGTGCGTTTCGTTTCACTAAGAAAATTTCCAACTTTTCTGTCATAAGTTCTTTTAATCTTGAAGTAGCCTAGTGTCGCCTAATATTTTTTCGAGATAGCCTAAATGGCGACCAGTCGCCATTCCCAATTTTTGGTCGCCGCGGCACGTTTCAAGATAGCCTAAATGGCGATAAGTCGCCGCACTTGGCACCACTGATTACGATTAGTGATGGGGTAATGTTCACACTAGTGCTGTGCCTAAACAAGCTGTAAGAAAAACTCTAGTATGAAGCCTGAACAAATCAAAATGGCGCATAACTTTGCAAAACATATGGCATATCAGCACTTAAGTCAACTCCAGACCACAATTAACTGATACGTGACTAGCGACCCATCCTGAGTGCGCGCTCGCGTTCCAAATTTGAATTATCATGTTTATAAATTAGGAGCGACTCGGATGAAGTCTGAGTCGTGATAGCGTACATAAGTAGGAACTAAAAATTAGACTGAGTAAGACAGGCGACTTAAAACTGTACATAAAACTAGTATCAAATTTGAGTGACTTTTATAAATACAAGCATAAGACATTTTACGGGTTTCTTACCGAAGAAGAAATCTAAACGAAGAAGATTGATGGTAGACAGATGTCTGTCCCTAATTCCACCCGCAGTTTTCTCCAGTCTACCCGTGATCATGATGCTTGTAACAGCATTGAAATATCGGGAACTCATCAAATATTTAAATCGCGGTAAGAAACCCGTAAAATGTCTATTATTTAAAATTAAAATATATTACATAATTCTAAAAAGAATTCTATTAAGAGTTTCTATTGACAAATCTAGAGATGGTTTGGTTGACCTACTTAAAGATCGCGAAGGGCTATCATAAAATCACGTTTAGTAATAAATTCAGTAACAAACAAAACAAATTGGCCACAATATATCAAAATTGGAAAATTAGCACACGACAACATAAATCTTTAACGATTACAACGAAAAATTGACATTCGAGACAGATAAACATTAAATCAATAAAAACAGGTTTAGGCAACATCTCACTTTGACAGGATTCGAACCTAGGCCTCTAGATTGCCGGTCCATTGCACTACCATCTATGCTACCGAGACTGTAAACGGAGTGACGAAATAACTATTCTCTTTCTTTTGTACACGACATAATTATTACTATTTTCTTTCTTTCATATTTATATGAAATAAAATAGCATTGTTATTTGCTATTTGTTGAGTTCTAACATATCCTCAAAAAAAAAACTTACTTTGAGTAGATTAGATACCTACTACTACTACCTCACGAATTAATAGTACCTATTATTATGTGTAAACTATTCTACTCATTAGAAGGTTTTTTTTAAAGAGTGTTTTTTATTTTGTTTATAATTTTATCAAAGACTGAACTGGCATTAACTTTTACCTTATACTTGATTGAATATTTTATTCTTATTCTCATGAGAAATCGTAGATCGTAGGTAAATGCTAGTTTTTGATAAATCGATAACCTCTAAAGCCAAACTATTACGTGAAAACTAATAATATGAAAGAGTTGTTGTGTCACTTTTCCCATTAGATAAAGATACTTAGCTATAATACGATGAAGTAATAAACATCACTCTAATACAAAGAGATTATTGTGTCCACTCGACCGATAGCGGCGCAAGCGCAGATTGTATCACTTCATTTCTTTTCAAGCCCGACCTTCAGACAAAGAAGGTGCTTCAAAAGTAGGCCCGATGACAATAGCAAAAACACAATTACGCAACTATTGGGAATACTCCGTTAGCCACACTCTACACCTGACAGTTTCTTATTCAACAAAGTATATTCATCCAATGCGTGCCATGAAAGAGGCAGAACATAACGGTCGGAAATAATATAAGCGATGGACATTGCCTTTTGCGTTTCGACTGCTACATGGCTACTCCGTGATTTTACACAAAGGTTGATTGTAAAAGAACAGTTGTACAAACGTGACTTTAAGGGCCGAAAATCAATGGCACGTGAAATGTAACGCGAAATTGATTGTAGCAATTTGTTTTATTAGAACATGGCGTCTCGGCAAGTGCGGCTGCGAAATTTGGAAGTTTGTAATTGTCAGTTTCCTCAGTCAGTAAGGCTCGTATTCATAAACAGCTCTCAAGAGTAACAGCGAGTTTAAGTTCGTATCAAAAATGTAATTTAAGTACAAAACGACCTGTCATGTCAATACTATACTTAATATTGCTCTCAATCTCGAGCTCGCTTCATAAATACGGGCCTAAGTAAGTATTTTTATGAAGGATCCCAAAAATCCTTCTTCATTCAAATTTGAAAATTGTCTTTTGGGTAATTCACCATTTAGCCCACCCTGTAAAATAACAGTCACGGAGTCAATTTCCTAGTTGATTGCTCTAAGGGGTGGATGTTGCTTAAACAAGATGGAGTATAACATAATGCTCAAAGTTGCTTATACAAGTAGCGTTTATGTCAAAGTTTATGTAGGTAGGTACAGTATGTTAGTTAACTTAGCTCGCAGCATCTCACCTGCCCAAACAAAACCTTGTGAGCAGCAAGCTCTGAAGTTTATGTAACTAATACGATATTATGATTCTTTACATTACCAATTTCGTGAAGAAACCCCCGCTATATTGTACTATATATAGGTATTATGTACGTTATTAATACATATAGATCAATGTCTCCGCCCCGCAGTTTTACACACAGCTATAAACGAGTTTTGCCGAACCAGACTTTTTCCTAAGGTAAAAAGTAGACTACGAATACTGAGCTATATAGCTAGTATAGTTTAGTGACTACGACAACACAGCACTGCATCTATCCCAACTATGCCTACCTACATAATGGGCTCTATTCTAGAGGGCCGCTAACTAAAGTTTTTAGTTTGACGTGGATAAACCGAATCGCTGTTCTACAAAATCAAATGACATGGGTAAATTTAGTTTGACATCTCTTATCTTAGCCGGCCTGATAATCAGAATAGCACAGTATGATTCCAGACGACTGGCAACTGGCAACCCAGTTCACATTAGGGCAATAGTGTCACAATGGTGTCGGCTCGTCGAATGCCACGACCACGAGGGACCACTATGCACTCTGACAGCACAGTTATACGAGAAAAATGAATGTCAACTCGGTCGTGTGACCCTTGTTCTGTATAACTGTTCAGAGTACGTAGACATGGAGTCCACTCTCATTAGGCGCATGGCATGGATTTTCTATAGAAATAAACGTCACCGGGACAACTGCAGTTTTGAAACTGCACTTCGCTGACGTAATTTCTTACAGAAAATCTGTTCGCCGTTGTTTCGACGCCGCCTCAGCTCTTCCAGTATGGCATGCGCCTTAGTTAGAGCCGAATTTTTTAACCAAATATGAAGATGGTTTTAACCGACTAATTGAGAAGTTTGTTATGTTTTTCAAGTATAATCATGCCACAAAATCAAACTCAAAATAATAATTACGATTACGAATCGTGTTCACCGCGCTAAATACGTCATATTATGATAGTGACAAATCGGCCAGTATATAGGTACCTTACCACTAAAATAAGCTTAAATGCTTTTAAGTCAAAATAATGGAAAAGCAACGCGGGTGGTGCTTTTAATAATTTAGTAAATTGAAAAGTCGTTGGAAGTTGTTTTAAGAGAATGAAACTCATATTTCAAGAAGAAACATGTATTCCTAAACGAAAATAAGCCTAAATGGGAGAGGTGCCTCGTAATCACATCCCTACCGCTACAAAGAGCGAAGATCAAGTATACAATTACAAAATAAGCATGTAAACCTATCAACCAACCACTTTATGTGCGAACAAAGGCAACAGGCCCCCATGTTTACGAGGCTCCTACCAGGAACACATTAAAATACAAGTGTCGTCTTCGCCTTAACAGAACTAAATGACAATTTAACATTCAAATCTCGCACGCATTCCTTGGCCACACGCTTTTGTCGGCTGGTCTAGGAGTCGTCGACTGGCCCTGTCCTCACTAGCGCAACTTTATTTGTTTTTAAAACTGTGACAAACATGTCAAACAAAAGTGGTAGTAGACGTTTGACAGTTTTGAAAATGCACAAGTGCGGTCAGAGCCACTAAGATCGAGGCTTAAATATCTATGCTCCTCTAGTAAACGTAGTATAACTTTCGTAGTAGAAATATGAGCGCTATGGCTACGTCATTAAGGTGGATTTAGGATCATAGTTTTATTAATTTGACGTGCATTTGACTGTGCAAACGTGATACAATATGTGGGGGAGTTTCACCATATGTGTTGCATTCTGGGAGGTGCCATCTTAATTTATTAATTCACTTTTTTAAGTATTCCTCAATTACCTTGTGTGTATGGCTGTTCTCAAATGCAATGATAATAAGTGTACCCGTTGGAATTAGATATTTTACTGCAGTAAAAAGTTGCCTTTTATGGCAATAAAAAGTTGCCATTGTTATTTACGGAGGGTTTGAGTTTATTAACACAAAATATTTTCTTATATATAAATAATAGTGTACATGCCAGCAAAAAGTGGTGTAAGAAATCCGTAATTTCTGTGGCGTCCTTTCTATAACTGCTACTAAACTACTAAAGATAGCAAATTCCCAGAACAGAAATCTAGTGGTTCCTCTAGCAGCGAGTGTTCGCCAGTTGTTGGCCTGTCAAACAGAACTACTAAACATGGCCGATGACGTCATTCTATTCACAGAACATCTGTTATATCGGCTGAATAGTAGATCAGTCGTTGAACAAGTAATTTTTATTGAATTTTATTGAATATTCAAGTTCAAACGAAACCGTGTTGTTGAATAATCAATTAAAGACCTGCCTTTTGATGTAACGCTATATCAGAATTTATTAAACCTCGGTTGAATTTGTAGACGAACGTTGTTTAATATTTTAGATTCTTGTTTATTTTAAAACAAGGTTTTTGACCGCGGACTTAGGCTCGTATTTATAAAGCGATCTCGGGATTGAGAGCAATATTGAGTGCGGGTTTGACAGGTAATTTTGTACTGGAATGACATTTCTGATACGAACTTAAACTCGCTGTCACTCTTGAGAGCTGTTTATAAATAAGGGCCTTAGAGGTTTTGTCGTGGAAATATGGCTTTTTTTCGCGGAAAAAATAATTAAGTTACATAAATATTACAACATTTTGATGATATCAGAATAAGGTGAACAACGTTGTGACATCATCGTCATGCAAAACGAATAAGCGGATATAGAGCTTGGTGTGCACTATTTAGTAAAAATAAGCCAAGTCCACATTACGGCATTCGGTGGGCGGTCTGTTTGGAAGCCACAAGCCAGATGTCAGCGTTGCGACACACTGCGTGATTGTTTTAGGGATGTCTTACTCTGCACTTTAAATTAAATGGAAGCAGCTATAATAATAATGGCTTGCACTATGAAATAATAAAATAACTTTAAATAAATATTTTCACTACAAACATAATGTTTTGCACTATAACATAATAGCACAACTATAATTTAATATTTTCACTTCAACAATAATGTTTTGCACTACAAAATAATATTTTAGATTCTCATCAGTATTGTTTTTTTGCCGCCGAGAAATATGTAAAATATTAAAAAATCTGATCAGTTCTTACGAGTGCAATTTGTCCTTTGTAACGAGACAGTTGAAAACCAGTGATATCCCTTAATAATGATTATAAGGGGCAATAAAACATGAAAAGTAGCAAGTCAGTAGGATAATTAATAAATAATTCCTTTTATTAATTAGGCAGTATCTTTGCAGAAAAATCAACCATAACCTATCACAGGGTTACCATAATAAAGTTCAGAAATAAGCGAAGCAATAAATCAAAGTGCAATTCTGCGAGCTGTGTTGCCACTTGGTAACCATAAAACGTAATTGAATAATACCGTGGGCACTTCGGGTAACGCGAGAAAGGTTGGCAATAAAAAATAAGAAAAAAATCTTCACTGCTCCACCGACAAAGGTGTTTTATAGCGCCAATTTGCGCGCTTTGTTATTTTTGTTGCGAGATTCCAGAGATATTGGAAACAGGCACTGACCAGCTGATATTGATGAGGCTTAAAGCCACAGAAAACAGAATCCGATCTAACAAAACCGGGGCCGTCAAAACTATGTCATCGCCTCAGACGCAGAAATTACTTATGAGCGCGGTTGTTCCCAGTATAACAGTAGACGTTGAGTAAAGAAAGTGACGATAGTAAAAGAGAAACTATAATTTTCTGGAATTTCACAGATGTTAATAATCAAAGTGAGGCCGCTTACAAAATTCAATTACAAAATGACGCGTGCGCGTCCTAAGTGCCAACTTTCGTAATCGAAGTGACAGCTCGATGTGGCATAATGTTCGTCAGTATGGAGATAAATACATAATTTGTTGGTTTTGCAAGGGAAAACAATACAGAAACCTGTAATTTCGGCGGTTGTTTTATTTGCCGCAGATTGGGTACTTCAGTAGTTATAAAGTACCAATGTTATTATGTATATGCTACATACTTCGTTATTGAACTCGTTGCAAAGTACGAAGATCACAATTTTATAGCATACTTTATACATTACAAACGGCCCGCACTGCATCATTAATGCAACAGTCATTTTGCACATGCACTTTTCCACGCATTGGTATGTAAGGTAAGGAACCTAAATGTCGAGTGTGAGTAAAATACGTAGGTCAACAGTCAACGTAGGAAATTTTTCTAGAATTTCCAAAGACAATAGTTTCCCAAGGCCAGGTGATTACCAGCCAAACGTGTTGCAGAATGCAGTGCTTCTGCAGTACAGTCATCCAAGGAGATAGGATACCCAGAGCCGCTCCAAAAAATTTAGATGGGGTTTCACATGCTTGTACAGTTTAATAGCCAGCACAATTACCCGAAATTTCATTATAAAGCATAAACAAAATTTACCCGAGAAAACTTTATATCAGTGTCCTCCTCTCTCGTATCTCCTTGGTTGACTGTACGCGTTGGGATTGAGACGTCGCGTCGCATTCGCTAGAGACTTGAGAACTTCGCCAATTGGCGACGACGTGAGGCATTCATGTATCAATTATCTGTACACTGAATGTATCTATTGACATCTGAGTGTTAACAAGAAAGTGTGACGTAACGTGAAGCATTGGGAAAGGGCTAACCGTCCAGTGCAAATAGAAACGAAGTTACGCTACTACTAAACGAAACAATTGTTGATTCGATAAAAAAGAGGGTTCATGGTGTGTAAACTTTTAAAGAGGTCGCCTTAAGGCAATGGAGATAATTATAATTGCTATTTTTAAAAGGTCGTGTATAAAATGAATGGGAACTTAGTCACACACGAGTAAATACTACTCACGTGGCGATTATTCCCATGAAAATATGCCAAATGAGGGCTAAGTTTATGACGGCTAGGTTTAAACCATTGCTTTACCTTACCGCTATTTTCAATAATTTCCATGCATTGCTTTTTCAATGAAATGCTTATAAGTAGAAGCTATAACCGCACGTAATACATAAATAGTCAAGCTATTTTATCGCATTGTAAAAGCTAGTTTATCAAAGTTTATTTTAAGAAAAAAAGAGGCATGGTTGAAACAGTGGCAGGCTATCGCAACGCTTACCGAAACAGTGTGCTTCTTGGTGTCATCGACCCAAATACCAGTGCCCCGAAGCGCGAACAAAAGGCCGATTGTGACCCAGGGAAGCGTATTCTTCTTCCAAGATTGTGGGTCGCTTTCAAAACTATAGTGGCGGGAGATATTAAAAGTCAAGTAAAAAAAAATATTGCCCGTGTGGTGCCGGGTTAGAATAGCATCACCCCATCACTTCATGCGGGTGTCGTAAAAGGTGACTAAGGGATAAATCCAGGGAATGGGCATCAGCGTTCCCTGTGAATGGAAAACTTCTACTGCGCTCATCAACCCGCCTGCCAAGTGTGGTGAGTATGGCATATACCCCTCAGCAGTAGACTGTTGTGGCTAATGATGATGATAAAAAATAATATATTATGTATTGACACAAAGTACTAGATACAGATTCGTCAAGTCTCACTATAGTTAATGGACTCAGCATATTTAGATTGATTGGGGATATTTATTACCACTGGTTATAAGCTCACATCTGCGTTGTCACTTAGTTTTGCTTGAAAATTTATTTATTAATTGAAGTTTTTCAAAAGATTCCAGAGACAAATTCGAAACCATGTAATGAATACTGTTACCTACAGGTAGAAATTGGACCTCACCCCTTGCGGTGCCCGACTGATTTGATTATGATTATAACATACATAGAATCACGCCTTTATCACTAATGGGTAAGGCCTAGCGTCAACGACCTAAACAAATGTCGAGGGTCATTTCAGATAGATATGTAGGTACGTATAATACAACAATACATTGAAACCCTTGAAACCCTTAGCTGGTTTTTAAGCATGCCTTTCTATCACTCCCAGTTAAAATCACACTACCGACAGGCCAAATTCCTTTAAACAAATTGCATAGTACCTATAGGTAAGTTAGTCTGAATCACCAAATCTCTTTGCGTTGTTGTTTTAACCCTTTTTACCCGACTGCGCAACGCAAAGAAGGAATGTATTTGTCACCCTATATACCTATTTAATTTTGTTCCTTTGTGGCACTCTAGAGACCAAAAACATAATTAGATGTATGTAGCTTTCTTTCATAAATTGTCTTTTTTTAACGTCGTCCGTTTAACATCTGTAACGATTTAAAGTTCACTTTCGACGCAGTTGGGTTTTTGGAGTATTTTTAAATTACTTGTTCATGTTAGGTCGTTTTTGCTCTGCCTACCCCAATAGGGAAAAAGGCGTGATTTTATGTATGTATGTATGTATGTATGTTGTTCATTGTGTTCTTAAATACAATGGTTGCGTATGCGTCAGCTAATGCCGGAAAATTATTAATTGAGGACACGTTTGTTCATTCCCTTTTGTTGTTCTCTGATATTTTGAGCTGGTTTAATTCTGTTTCTGACGGATGGACTGGACGGACGCCCCTTTTCGTTTATACAACGTGTAACATATTATGGGTATAAGCACCCTGAAGGATGTGAATCTGCTAATGAAACTGAACAACTTTTCCTAGAAACATAGGTCAAAACAAAAAAAAAAAACATTAAATGTGTTGATGCATTTTGTATGGGAGGTCAAATTTGTATTTTTTTTATTTCGACCTATGGTCCTTTGGGAAAAGTTGTTCAGTTTCATGGGCAGATTCACATCCTTCAGGGTGCATATAACTGCACTTTCTGTTACACCCTGTAGAGCTCTCTTCCACATAACCACATGAACACGTTACTGGGGCCAATTCGGTAAAAACACGACTGAGCTAAATACATAACTAAAATATTGCCATCTCTTTTTTACTATGCAAAAAAATAACAACTTCATTGACTCGAAAATTCGTCGAGGCGTCGCACTGCACCGCGCTGCGCCGCGCCGCGCCGCAAGGTGCAGCCTGTCACTTAGTGGTACAACGAGACGCATATCTTCAAGCAGCTTCACGACGCCGCGTCGCGTTGCTTCTCGGTGTGATCTTGCTTCTTGTGTCATATTTAAGAGTATAGCTTTGATCCCTAACATGATGTATTTTAACATCGTGCAAATAAAAGGTACACATCAATATTCATTAAATATTATGGGCCATTGTTACATACAAGTACCTAACCTCAGTCCCCCGTTTGTTTCAGGGTTATTATCTGTTACCCACCAAAACTAAAATTTCATTGGCACATTCACTTCTTCTGCCGATTTTAGATTATGCAGATGTTTGTTATTCTGATATAACTGTCCAACTATTGAACAAGCTGGAACGCCTGCAAAATCTTTGCATTAGATTTATTTTTGGTCTGCGAAAGTTTGATCATGTCTCCTCTTATAGGTCCCAGCTTCAATGGCTACCTATAGCCCGTAGGAGGGACTGCCATATCCTCTCCCTTCTTTACTCCATTCTTTCCCATCCTAACACACCTCCTTACCTAAAAACACGCTTTATCTTTCATTCCTCCACCCTGGCCCGCAACTTGCGTGCTAGCAATAGCTTGTTGCTAAATCTGCCTCCCCACACTACCGATTTCTATTCTAAGTCCTTCACAGTGCGAGCCATCAAGCTGTGGAACTCCCTGCCCGAAGATATTCGACGAGCACCGTCTCTTGACACTTTCAAGGAGCGAATTAAGAAGCATTTTTTACAGGACCCATCCTAACATTTTGTTCCTTTCACTTATTCTTCACTTCACTGCCTGTCATTCCCTTATCCGTTACTGATTGAAAATAATTATGCATTATCCTCTCTTTCATAGAGTATGTATTAGTTTATTTTAAGGTATATATTAGTCTATTTTATTATATTATTTATTTTTGTAATAGTGTGTACCTACTTGTATAAGTATTATAAGTATTACTGTGTGTTGTCTGTAAATAGTTTAAATTTGCACTATCCCGCTAACTGCTACGTACTTTTCTATCACCTAAAGGTTGCCTGGCAGAAATTGCTACCTTAGCAATAAGGCCGCCTATGTTGTACTTGTGTTATGTTGTTTGTGTATTACTGTGTATTTGTCTCCTTAAGTGCAATAAAGTATATTGTATTGTATTGTATTGTTATTCAATAGGTCAGACCTTCGAATATGCCATTGAAAAATAACAACCAACCAAACAACTGTGTCAACTTTACCTGATGCTTTATATCTCACTTGTTGAATGTGTGTTTTTAATAGCCACATAATATTTCGCTAATTTTTTTTTTGCTATTATCGTCTTTGAAAAACGAAGATTTTTTGACATTATGATGCGTCCGGAGGATATTTAATATTTTCCATGGGACTTCTATTCACTCTAGTTTTTACAAGTGGTGATTAAAACAAGAGTCGGCGATTGACAATCATTACCCAGAATTTTTAAGAGTTGGCGAGTTCTGTCAATGAAATATCCATCTCTTTGCAATCTTGATAAGTGCATGCCGCGTTGCTTTACGTCGATTACCTGTGTGAACTAACCCAAAGGTACAGCTGCAGCTAAAGTGTACCTATTTATTTGGTTATCAAGATAATCATTATCATAAAATATTTCATAAAATGTCATGCAGAATCAACGTGTGTGGCGCCTATGACAAGTGGGACATCATTAAAAATAACGACAATCACAAAATTCTTAATGCCGATGATTGGTTAGTTTTGAGGGTCTAATGTTATTAAATAACTTAATAAAAAAAATTACAAACATCAAAGTTATTTGATAACTGGATCTATAATACTTAGTTGGATATTCTGGTTACTAGGTATATGATAATATCTGATAGGTTATACAAGTTGTATGCAAAAATTACATTTTATTATGAGCTGTATCATAATAATGAAGGTAGGTATAGTTATCGGAGACTAAAGTACAACATAGGCATAATTGCTAAAATAGCTATCTATAGGTAGGTACCTGCTACGCAAAATTCGTTAAAAATATCCTTTATAACAAATATAACTTAGAAGGTCACAAACAACACAGGTGATCGGAATATGAGGATGTGAGTAGGTACCTAAATATCCTACCTACGTAGGTACCTACCTAACTAACGTAAACATAATCCTAACAAAAATATAAATGTGAAAATGGAAGCCAAGTTCATGATGATGTATGGTGTGTGGTTTGCACAAAAATGTTGTGATATCCAAAAATTGCGCCAAGTCTAGGGTTTATCAAAGTTATTCCAAACTCTTCAATAAGGTATCATTTCATGTGACTTGGCCGTTTGTGACGTGCCCGCCAGTTCACTTCGTTTGGCTTGAACTTGACTGGACACGCTACCGCGTGTCTAGATAATTTGAATAACCTTGTGAAACAAATGAAGATACCACGTGAGGTGAGGTAACAAATCCATGAAGACGAAGGTTCGCGGACCATTAATTTGCGAGTGGTTTCTAAAAATATACCGGGTGTAAGTGACATATCCCTATCGCTGTCCATTAAACCCCGTATTATAGCACTTTATATTCCTTTTAATAATGGCCTTTTTTGCACGTGTGACAAATCTAGAGGAGCATTTTAGATGGGATCGTTGTTCTTATTATCTGTTTGTTTGTTGATATTCAATCCTAAACGACTAAAAGGATTCAACGAAATTTAATTTACCAGGCGTATAGATGCTATTTATATTGGATACGCTCTTTTTCCGCAGGAATATAGCTCAATCCCACGGGAAAACTCATTTAGCCGCGGGTGAAACCACGGGGCGGAAATCTAGTCTGCTATAAATAAACAATGAGTAACCCTTCATTACGTGGGACTTTTATTATAATAATACGATCCATTAATTAATGAATGACTATAATAATGACTACTCGGCATTGAGACTAGTTTCATTCAATGTATAAATTTTATGAGCTCAAATGTCAATTGAAGTAAGTATTTAGGTCGGTGTTGTTTTCTCACTGAGTACGATGATAATATGTAAACTCACTCGGGAGTACGGTTGGTAATGTCGGTTGCTGTGATGAGATAATTTGATTTTATAACAAAAATATTTAAAAGCAATTTTTTTTATATATATATCGTGATTTACGTGATTAGGGTGAGCTCCAACTATTGGTGTCGATTTGAAAAAAACTCATCTTATAACTATAATAAAAGAAAAGGGTGGGAGTAAAGGCGGACTTATTTTAATCCTGTCAGTTATAATTCGTTCAAAATGTTGAGATGATTTTAATGACACCCGCGCACATTACGACTTAGCTGTCCATAAATACTTGAACTGCGACAGAATTTTAATAAGTGCGTCTGTACCTACTGCCGTCCCGTTTTATTTCCCCTAGACAGAAAATGACGTACTAATGTGAAAACTTATTGTAAAATCCAGTTATAATTAAAACCAGTTGCATTAATAGTTTAACACTCAACTTTACTACATTCTGTATTATTTCCATAATATTTTAAATTTATTGAAGAATGAAGTGGTGTTATTAAACATGTTTTAACAACGATAATGATATTTTGCATTATGCCTACATACAACCAAAATAAAAAAACAAAGCAGTTCAAGAAATTATACATGATTCAAGGTGTATTAAAAAATATAGATAATTGGGTACTTGACTGGGTAGCTTAAAAAATTCAAAACGTTTATACTTAAAACTAATGGCTAAAAATATTGTGGATTTCATCCATCATTAAAAAAAAAATGCACATTTAGATTTTAATTATCGAATTAAAAGTATATAAGTTATTGATTTGATTAGTCAATATTTACTAAAATGTGACGTCATAATTTACTATTTTCATACAAAAAAGCGTTTTTGACATTTCATAAAAAGTTGCTGATTTGACTAGTTGGAAAGTAGCCAATTGTGAACATTACATACTTATTACTTATGCAAAAGGAGTATTTTTCAACTTACATACTCGTATTGAGCATGACGTCAAACTCCCACAATCTGTGTTTGCAAAAAGCAATCTTGCAGCAATAAGAAAAAGAGGTAAAAGTGTCGCCCTCGCTTACTAGCGTTTCATTTGGTATTCATACTGCCAAGCTAGCGATCCTGAACGCTAAAATACTGTAGACTATATTACAACAATGCGGTCATATGGGCAACCGACTTGATTGCTATAATGTTGGTTTTATAGATTTAGTTGTTTGCCTTAGGCGGTTTATAGGGTACAAAACGGGCTCATATTAAAATGTGTTTAACAGTTATTGCTAGCTGCCTTGCGGCGAACAAAGCGGCTTAACATAATTGAAGTCTATGCGAAGCAGTCAACGCGAGAACGGACTCGTTTTTTGCCTTTTGTCTTTTTTACTCGAACTATATACGTGTACTGCCGACGATTACGTGGACGGTTTATCCTTTCTTTGCAAATAGAAAATCCATTTAAATTGACGCTATCTGTAGGTACCGCTTACAATAGATTTGAATTAGGAATTTTCTCGTGAAATAGATATTTTCTTACCAGCAGTTACTCTACTAATCCTACGCGGTGAAATTACCGTTAATGTTTTCTGGAATTATGCATCGTTTAAGCATATCTCATCTCTTGAGCCGTGGCGAAACTGCCAGTCTGATTCTCACGGTCTGATCCCTAGATGGGGCTCAATAACGCCTAGATGTACAATGGCCGCCATTGATTCGAGCTCTCGAACGCCTTGAGTGGTGCGCGTGGGCAACATCCTGCGATATTAGTTGCGCCGTGAAATGAAATGAATTTTAGCGTAAGTAGAACCACCTACTCTACATCTGGAAGATGCTACGGGAATAAGGGCGAAAATTTGAATCAAATTGTTTTGATTACGATGCCTTTACGTTGCTCTTCCAAAAAAGATATGACAGGTCTACATTGACGCAATCTAAAATAAGTTGTCAGTGTGTGCGAAATGAGTCATGGGTACCTACACAGTTTGTGCCTGCGTAGATGGGAATAACATCATAATTATTGGCGAGATTGAGCAACGCTGTGGAATGTCGTTTTGCCAATTCACTTTTGACTTTGAGTAAGAAAATAAATTAATGAAATTAAGATGTGTTTTTCAGTTTTACAGTTTCAATGATGTAAAAACGAGTTATATTCCTATATATTCCTTCAGTTTACGTACTAGGTAGGGGTGGGTGTAGGTATGTACCTACCAGTATCAGTTAAGTATCAGTTATTTGATTCGTTTGTCTCTTTTCAGTTTTTATGGAAATTACTTTCTACAGTTCAGGTATATGGGCTGTGACAAACACCGGGCCGCAGGCAATGAACAAATTTCAACGAATCACCGTGCCCCAGATAGCAGTTGATAAAAAAAATCAGCTGAATTTTCTTTTATTCTATTTCTTTTTACTCATTATTTACATTTTTTTCCAGCAAATCTCCATTCCTCCCATAACCTCTTTTAGCTTGATTTTTAGTACATTCTTTGTTTTCATTTACTTTCAGTCGGCTAATGTACCCTTTTCATAATATAATGAGGTCTTCTTTTCTTCTCTCCATTTCAAAGTAACATACGTTTCAGTAACAGTAATGTTAATGTCTAAATGGCAAAGATGGCGTACCGCGTATCATTTTAAGGATGCAGTAGGTAGCTGCGTTGCGCAGTATAATGAGTGACTCACTAGTGAAAAACCACATGTTATTCTAAGAAGCGAGAGGGAAATATTTGCAATAACTAAATGCTAGTCCGTTTTGTGTTTATAAATCACTCCTTGTCTTATGCTTTTTAGTTTATTTACATTAGGCACCATATTTTATTTTTTGGTCACTACCATACCTACCTAGCATTCCTACATACTAAAAGTTGTAGTTTTATTAAAGGATTTAGAGGTTATCTAAGGCTTGTATTTATAAAGATATCTCAAGATTAAGAGCAATATTATGTATGTATCGGATGTGTCAGGCTGTTTTGTACTGATATTACATATTTCTGATACGAACTCAAAATCACTGTCAGTTTCATGAGTTGATTATAAATACGGGTCTAAATTGGGTACAGAAACAAAAAAATACACCTTCTTTCAAATAAAGCATGAAGTTAATAGATCTGTTGTTGACCAATCAAGATATTTGCGAACAATTGGCGGTATCACGATTAAGATCGTAAGAAGTCACGACAATCGGTCACTGACAACTCGTCATTAGATTCATGTTTGGCAGGCTTTATATTCAAGGTCGTAAGGTTTAAAATGAAAATAAGTAGGAAAGCTTTTTCTTGTACAAATACACATAGAGGCGAATTTCATACTAGAGTATTTAGGTACCGATGATACCTACTTATAGGCTAATGGCTAGGTACTTACGAACATATTGACGAAATAGTTAGATAAGTAACCGTTTTTATAATAATATAAGTTGCTTGGTATTTGCTTTCAGTGTAAATAGGTAAAAAACTACTCAAAGTATTTATTTAGACTTGCTAGAATTCTGGATTGAATAAATTCCCAAAAAAATAAAAACTAAATGTGTATATTAAGTTTGGTGGTAGTGAGAAAGTATAAACAATTTTTATAATAAGAAAATCTTACACCTACTTTTCTACCTCACTACCTACTAGTATTTATATTGCCGTTGCACCTATATATTCAATAATTTCGACAAAGATATGAGTCACTTGTCATTATAAATTAGATATTCCAGAATCGACTCGTGCGCAGCTCTCCTCGCGTCATAAACTGCTTAACTGACAGCATAGATAATTACAGGGTGTTTCACGGAAGGAGTTTTCATTTTATTTCTTTAAATGTTATTCAGACACATTTTATTTTAATTATTAGCCTCAACCGAAAATAGAATAGTAACAAAGCAGAGGTGGCACAAATCGTAATATATTCATGAAAATGTTTGCATTTCAGATACAATTAATTTATTAAGAAATGTGGCTCCACTTCTCTTCACTCCTTAAACACGAAAAATCTTTATATTTAGCTAAATTTTGGCGTAATAAAACATGCCTTTATTAAAAGTAGAACTGTATTTATAGATTTTGTAATAATTATCAGCTGCCTGCCCAGGGAACCAAACTTATAGTCATGGCTATGGGACGCCCTGTATAAATACATGACAGTAAATCTTCGTCGTCACGTGGTCGTCACCTTATTAGCATAATCACTCGACTGGTTTTAACATCGGAAAACAATGACACTAATTCGTTTACAATTCGTTATCGCTGATGTTTTAAAGATTATTTAGTTTTTTCTTTTTTTCGCTTTGTTTTAAGGTAGGTATTCCAATAGGTAAGTCATATTATAGAATTATAGATAGTATATTTGGATGCTACTTTAGTTTTTATGACAATACATATCAGTGATTTACTTCTAATCTAGGGTTACAAATACATAGGTATTAATATTTATACTGTGCTAAAATATAAATACAAGATCTATGTATTTATTGTATTTGATTAACTATCCGAAGATTAAAGATTGTAAAATTATTGTTTTATCGATCGAGCAAAATCTACAATAAGTTTTTAATCGGCAGGCACTTGGGTGGTCGAGTTTGACGCCATTTAAGTGCCAGGCCGAGATGAAATCTATTTAAGCGGAGAGTATGCAAATAAAAATATCTGGCGGAGACTAAGAGTGGCCCAGGGGTGTCGCTTTCGGACAAGAGATCCCAATCTGTTGTGCAACAAATCTGTTAAAATATCGTCTTAGTTAACACTTTTCGCACTTTCTTCTGCGTAAAATGCACAAGTAAGACCTACGAGAACTGTTTAAGAGCATTACAGCATGTCTGGGTACTTGAGGAATTACCGAAATTCTCACTTTCTAACATGTCTCTGGGCGAACTGCCTTGTGACGACAACCTAAGATAACCGCACTTTCGTAGAGCAAATAAAGGTAATGGACGTGTGAGTGTTTGTACATTACATGGGAGAGCGACCGAATGTACTCGACCCTGGTGAAAATCGGGTTTCTTGTTCGTGTGAAAATCTTTTGACTCCTTGTACTGCTAGTCATGCAAATTAGATCAATAAAAACCGCCCTCTCAGCTCATAAAATAAAAGTATACAATTTTAGTTTTCAACTTTTAAAGTATTTTCATAAACTTTATGTAACACAGAACCTTGAACTTGGTTTAAGATATCCCTTTGACCATCTCTTAGACCTGTATAGGCCTGCTATAATAAAATGGAATAATCTTAGGCAATATGAATTCGATTGTTTGCATTGAATATTCGTTCCGAAAATCTAAAAGAAAACGTTAATGATGATCGACATTAATGATTGACTTAGTAATCTCAGTACGCGTATTGAAGACATACCTACTAATTTATTTTTTATTGGTAGTGTAAAAAGTGTTTCCCAGGTAGGTAATTAATAGATAAATCATAATTTGCCCAACTTTACGGTCGGTTTACGACATGGTTACCTAATTTTATAATATAATCTATATGCGCCTCACATACCCAGCCCGTTAAATTAATCTTCTAAAATTTAACATGAATATGAGTAAGTGAATAAATTAATATACGACATTTCTATTACTTATTTATAATTATATACTTTATGTTGTAAGGGTAGTAATATTACCTGCTAATCGATGTTATAACTAAAAATAATTACAATGTTTCATAACGTTTAATGTAATTTGATATTATAATATGGTAAAAATTATAAATTCAGAAACTGGCCAGAAACCTGTTTCAAGAATGCGGTGTGGCGACCTTTGACAAAGTCAGCCTCAGTCAACCCAGTACTTACTGCGTAGGTACCTAAATTATTTAGTCATGACTTGCAAGAAAAACTCTGAGTTAGCTAGTCTTACTCAATGGAAGCCCTTCTAGTATTAAGGTTTATACCTAAAAGAAAGTCTATTTTTTAAGGAGCCACTGCAGTTCTGGCACATGACATGAGACCATCCTCAGTGTGCAATACACTCTGGTATTCCACTAGATATAATATACGGGGATTGTGCCTAGGCTACGGGTACTGCTTACTAGTTTACCATCTGATGAAAAAAAAGCATCAAACGACTTAATTTTTAAATATTTATAAATTAATAATACGTAACTATTTGCAAGATGTCATGTTCCCAGAAAAAGTAAGGTTATTTTTCTAATTATATTTATTTAATCGTTTAAATAAAGGCTAGAGGCTAAAGGTTTATTTTAATTATGAAATTAGGTATTCAAATAAAAACATTAATGTCAAGTTATTCTTCTAATTAGTTCAAACTATTTATTGAACTAAAAGCTATATAAAAGGGGCCAATTTTGCCCACTTTTCATCACACCAACCATGAGCCATTTTTGGCCCTTTCATAACTCAAAAACTTTTGTACATAAACTAAACACACCATAAAAAAAAAACAACTGAAGTTGGCCCTTTAGTCAATTTTTTTTTACCAATTGTTTTCGTTTTATTAATAACAGCAATAAGGCAACTTAAAAACTAAATTAAACAGTATTATTATTATTATTAATCGCACTTGACCGGTTTTTGACACTATCATGTTTAAATTAGTTACTGACGTAATACGTTGTAGGTACTGTATGTTACAAGGTGAATATTCGCGAGAAAATTGATTTTAGAAAATGACACGTGATATACTTTGCCCTTTCCTCTTTGATATCATTTCCCTTTCTAAAGGTTAGGGTCTGTTAGGGTTATTTATAATCAATGTTAGTAAGCTGAAATGTCATCTGAGTCATCATTTATTATGACCATATCGAGAGAGGTAAGGTAAACAATCGTTATACCATAAAAGTGGGGACTGTAGCATCACCCCATGACTGCCATGACCATGTAGTTTGAATATGTATATTCACGATCCATACTAACATTATAAATTAGTCTGTTTGTTGAAATGTCACGATTGAGTGAATTTGATAATATTTAGGCAGGAAGATAAAACTACCTTTTACATCATCTCATTTCTTATTGAAATTCAACTTCCTTTCTTATTGAAATTGTCGAACCAAAACGAAAACAGCATCTTTGACCTGTCTCTGTCCCGATTTTATAATCAAACCTACGACCGCCGCATCGAGCCCATGTCTTCTGAGGCAGAAAAAAATCATCATCAGCCTATTACAGTTCACTGCTGGACATGAGCCTTCCCCTGACACGGCACTGAGTTCGGTCTTCAGCCGTTCTCGTTCAATTTTAACCCGCTGCCTCGCCCACCTAATTTCAAGGCGCCATACACGATGCACAAAAAATTTAAAACAATAATAAGCGCACGAAGTCGCGGACTAAAGCTAAGCAAGTTAAAAGACTGGTAAGTACAGGACGGCGGCACTAGCTTCCATGGTGTAGCACGATTTCGCCATAGCGGTTGCTATTTTTGAATAGATTAATACGGGAACAATAGCTTATTTGGACTTAATTTGATTTGTTGAAGCTGCTTATAGGAACTGTTTTATAAGGCAGCTTTGTTATGGTAATACAACGGAACAGCATCTAACTTTTGATTGAGGGTTCCGCAGATGATTAGGATTCCTTATTCGTCATGTCATGTCAGTTTGTCTGTTTGCCCCGCCTTAATAACTCTCGAAATTGCACTCATTTCACACCTATTGCCACGAAAATTTGCAGAGAAGTAGTTTTTTTTTAGATTATAGGTACTAGGTATAGTTTGACGTTTCTGATACTCTCTTGGTCTGTTTTTTAATATTTTTAAGCAAGTATGAATGTAATTATGGCAGGGAATTTTATTAGACTCGTTAAAATATAATAAAAAAATGATATTCTTGATATTGAGGATACATTATTTTCTTAAGTAATAAAAATTTAAATCAAAATACCTAGCTAGTTCAGACTTGTTAACTAAATGAAAAAACATAAAAGTTGTAGATTGCCTGTTAACGGCTTGGGAACATTCTAGACTGAGCTAAAACTTATTTATATACCTAATGATTTTAGTTGTGTACCTACTTAATCGAGCCCTTATTAGGGTTCCGTAATGGAAGCCCAAAACATTAAGGCCCGTATTCATAAGGCGATCTCAAGATTAAGCGCAATATTAAGTATGGATTTGACAGGCCGTTTTGTACTGAAATGACATTTCTGATACGAACTCAAACTTGCTGTCACTCTTGAGGGCTGATTATAAATACGTGCCTTAGACTCTGCCAATTTTCTGGTTATTTTCCCTAATCCAACACTTATGACTGGTAATGACAATGAAAATAAAATTGTATGTTTTTGTCACATTGTTCAACATTGATAAATTGACACATTTATCTCACAATTTGAATACATATATTGGATAATAATGTGATAAATTTGGCTTGGGCACATACTTACATTTTCATTTCAGCATTTTTGAAGTTTTAAAGTCTGTCTTTTCTGAAAGCCATAGCAACTTTATTTTTAGGAGAGGAAATTTTCAGTTTTCCAGTACGTTGGGATTATTAAATTTTACCTACCGTCGTATCGGAAATCTGTAAAATCGGGTTTCAAAAACGCTATATCTCCTGCAGGAGTATTTTACTGGGTTTATCGGATATCCCGTCAGTCGTACTAATGGGCGCTTTTCCACTAGACGGCACGTCAACGGCAACGGCGACGGCACGGTACCGTCGACGATATCGTAGGTGAGATAATGTATGAAAATCAATGAAATTATATGACACGCTTTTCCACTTGACGGCACGGCACCGTCACGGCATGTCATCGATTCCCATAGATATTGTCACGTGATCTCGCCGTGCCGTCGCCGTCTAGTGGAAAAGCGCCCAATACATGCATGCATGACAGTCGATATATTGAGTTACCGGCTTGCAAATGGCGTCAGAAACTGGAGGAAAACGATGTTTTTTTTTTTATTTAAAATTGATTGTTTTTTGAGAAAACTGCCAAAAAATCGATTCTTATCACCAAATTATGAACAGTTAAAAAGATTTTTAGAGCTGATTTTTCCCAATAAAAAAAAAAATATTGGCAACATTTGAAAATTCATTGAAAACGGTCATCGACTAATGATTAATTTGAGTGATAAACGAGTTTACTAATTTTACAAAGCTGATTTCATACAATGAAAGTAAAATTATCATTCATCGTTTCAAGTCTTCAATTTTAGTCGCAAATTATGTGTGAGCAACTTTGTTCAGCTACAATAAAAGTTAGAATTTGAATAGCTAAGGATTACCTACAATATTTTAATTTTAATACAAAGTAGGTGAAACTGCAGCCACACAGCTAGTAAGAAGCTTACATCTGAACTCTTAAGCTGTATCGATTGGATGCTCATCAGTTATAATACCTACCTCTACTCGTGTTGCATGTGCCTTCGCCTTAAAGGATTTCAGGCACAACACAATGTACTTACTAGTTAGAATATTCAATGATTGCATACAACATTTTCAATAGATTTATTAGATCATCTCATTCATTTCTATCATCTATCCTTTACGGGGCATGCAGACTTTCAATGACCCCCTTTAGGCCTTGACTACTTCTGCGCTAGCTTTTAACTGTATTCTCATGGGTAGCAGCTTCTGCTAGTGTTCACATTAAGTACCTAAGTAGGCACACCAAAGTATCTACCTATAGTGCCTACATTATTTTCAGCGCACTTTTACGATACAAGGAAAAACCTGCAGGGCTATGATGCGCACCTAGACTAGACTTTTGTCTTCGCATATTATATCTCTTTTCGTTGCGCACTTCACAATGAGAAAGGGTAGGCATAGTGAACTACGCGCGCGTGGAAGAGATAAGTCTACTCTAGTTTTTCGCTTCATCCTAGAAGGGAAGGCGGCCTATTTGTAATATCTATAGTACCCACATTTGTATTGCCTAACAAAGTGAGTGCACGCTACGCTATCTAAGTGTGTAAGCATGCTTGCATACAAGCCGCGGCGGGCAGATGCATGTTATCTCGCGCGCATTCCTGCACTCGACGCCGTTTGATTGATAGCCATTTATGTAACACCTACATGCAACTTCCGACGTTTTGAGGATTCCGTACCATGAGTGTTTACAGAAGAGTTAGGAAAAATTCTATCGAATTTCGAATTCTCAATCCTAATTTTGACATTTTTGTTTATAGGCCCCGATATCACGAAAAAGTGAGATCCTCTTATATCTCGGAGAGTTGTAAAGATATGATATTAAAAAAAAAGGGTCAAAAGACGCCTATTTAGAAGAGCTGTAAAAATTGCCGAATTTTTTATTCTGCCGCTCGATATTTTGGAAACGAAGAATGATATCAAAAATTCGAGAAAGCTCCTCTGGACATTTAAGCCAGCTACAATTTGAGATTAAAACAAAGACGATCAGGTCATGGGTTTGCCCTGTAGACTAAACTTAAAAAAAATACGGCAATATTTTTTATCTACACTCATGTGGTAAAGTCGGTAATACCTAATCAAGAACAGTTTGTTATTGATATACTTTTCCATATACACTTCCATCACCCGTGTGCAATGAACATTTCCTAACACTTTGGTTGTGCGGAAATGTTAATTTCTCAATTTTTACAGACGGGGGAGACTAAATAAAAATATTACATCGTTTTCTGAAAATGTTTTACTAGCGTATTTCCAAGAATTGACAAATAAATACAAATCTCCAACTTTGTGGACTCAAATACTCAATGATTAAAAGTACGTTGAGTATTAATCACGAAATTGATATAAAAAAATACTCTAAACTGATTGTTTTTCTAAAAACAAAGTCTGAGGGATATTACGGAAAGAAATCCAAAACCTGTCACCTGAACAGATAAAAACGTTTTTGGATGAAGCACCTAATAAATTATATCTTTTTACTAAGGTAAGCAGTTACTTCTTGTTAATTATGATTGCTAAGGCCCGTATTTATAATCAGCTCTCAAGAGTGACAGCGAGTTTGAGTTCGTATCAGAAATGTCATTTCAGTACAAAACGACCTGTCAAATCCATACTTAATATTGCTCTCAATCTTGAGATCGCTTTATAAATCCGAGCCAACGAAGATAAACCGCAATTTCTCTATAACTGGCCATTATTACGAATTGTGTTAACAGTATATAGAACTACGACCAAACCCCTGTAGCAACCCTGCTTGAGCTTGTGCAGATTTTTAAACGTGACTTTTGACTTAAAATTAGTTAGGTAAATTAAACACACTCGTAAAAGCTAGTAACTACTCACGGCAAACTGCTATGTTTTTTTGATAAGAACAATTAAACTTAAAACATTTAAACATGGGTACATAACACGAGATCATTTCGTTTGTTTGTGATGTAAAAGCCTTTCCCTACCAAGAAACGCTTTGCCTAGAGCAGAAGAGATTTGATTTTAGAAGAAGAAGAAAATACATTTATTTTATGTAAAGTTCAAGAATAAATATAAAAGCCACGTGTAACCTTTCGAAAGGATTTGAAAGTCATTTTCCTTCCAGCGCAAACGAATCAGGCTGAAATAAATGCAGTTTGTGTAGGTACAAGGAAATAACCAAGAGGTTAAGAGGAGCGTGTAGAACTAGAAATGTGTGCCGCGGTTTTACCCGGAATTTTTGAGTTTTCTGGCGGTAAAAATATAAACAGACCCTGTGGTAGGGGGTGCAAAGTTTGCACTGAAACATCCCGCGCATGTTCATGAACAACTTTTGTTATACGACTTTTGGAAAATCTCGAAAAAAACTAAAGGCCTACCTATACTTATAGGTACGAGTAAGCACGGTGTAAGCTGTAGGTCCTTTAGTCCTTGGCCATTATCTAAGGAAAAAATTATATTACATGTTTTCTAAAGTTTGCACAACTGTAACTCATATTAATAAAATCTAAATTAAATAAAACACAACTTAAATCCGTTAAAAATAGTATTATTAATATAAATTTTTATTTTTTGGAAATCTCTGTTGTAGCTCCGGGTTTGTTCCGGAGGTTCATACACAAACAAACGAACATTTTTAACCCGTTTATTATATTAGTAAACTCATAAAACAGGACCAAATCCCACTGAGGCTGCTGACTTAAGGAGCTTGGGCATTTAGAGTACTTCGTTTTAGTCATGCCTCAAAAGCAGTTACCTAAAATTTGTTTCTAAGTATTACTCCTTTAGGTTAGTAAACTGCCTCTGTGGTCTAGTGCTTTGAACCTTGGTGATTCGACGAGGAGGTCGCGGATTTGATGCCTCGCCGGGACACATTATCAAATGACTTTGTAAATGCGGGCGGAATCACCTCATTGGCTTTCAAATTGATAATTATAATTGCGTGCTTCGGGGGGCACGTTATAGTCGCTGTCTTTGTATATAGATCGTGGTCGTTACTCAAAACCACGTCAGAGTCACAAGACGGATTAGAAAATTAGTTTCGTGTCATATTCATTTAGTTAAAAAATAGCAATGGGAGACCGGAGTGCTAAAATACTCAAAAAATAATCTAATCAAAGCAAAGTTGAAATAACACAGTCACAAACTTTTTCGTTGTTTGTCGGACAGGTCTGACATTTAAAAATAACCGGCCAAGAGCGTGCCGGGTACATTAATTTTGTAGAGTTCCGTAGTAGTTAGGTATGTATACTACCTACTTACCTTTAAGTGCAGTTTTCCCATGAGACCAAAATATTTTCCCGTGGGTAAAAAAGACCTTCTGTGTTATTTCAAGTCATAGTCCAATATACCAAATTCCATCAAAATAAGTCTTCATCGAAATACCGTGTGAAAAGACAATAATTTAATTTATTCTCGTTGGATCGGACGAATACTCAATATCGACAAATTGTCCCTTACATTCATTCGTATTTAGCTGCCGATAATTTCCCGTGTTTAAAGTCTTGAAAAAGTATTTTATATCACATCACTTAAAAAACCTTTTTGCCTACTGAAATTCGTACAGACGTCTAGACGTAGGCACTTAAAAAGGTAATACATACTTAGGAGGTCTAAAAAATAAATTACTCTCTATCTCTATGATAGATAACAGACCGACTGAGTCGTCGAAAAGAAAAGCGACTAGACTACGGAACCCTAAAACTGCAACAATTATCATTAGCACTAGCGACGCGGCCATCTTAGCAGATATTAATAACAATTTAAGTCGATTACTCTGTCTGTGAATTCGCCTTTGGCTATCCTTAATTACCAAGTCATCTACTACGTTATTACAGACTTACAGTGCTCAGTAAAATCCTATCGGGTGTGGTTCATATTTAGCGATATGCCTCAATTATTTTTGTTTTTGAGATTTCGTTTAAACATTGGATAATATTTATATACCTAAGTAGGCTATCGGGTGTGGTTCATATATTTAAGCGATATGCCTCAATTATTTTTGTTTTTGAGATTTTGTTTAAATATTGGATAATATTAATTTACAACGGTTAGATTGTTCAGGGTCATCAATCCGTTTGAAAACAATTTATGTTTATTTTTGGACTCAAAGACTCGAAGAAAAATACCTTTACTAGTAATGTATTCGTAAGTACATAAACAATAAATTTGATTGTAGAGGGATTAAAAAAAACTGACATAAATCAAATTCATCTAATGCTTTTTCTAACGATTACGTCACTAGGTACGTGAGTATGACAATAGACATTCCAATAAAACAATTTGTAGACCACCTAGTTATGCCTGTTTAGCAACAAATTAATGTTAGTTTTTTTAAGTGAGGATTCGAGGATAGAGCTTTTTATATAATCTTGTAGTTTTGTCTTAAAGTACTAAAATATAATATTATTATTTAGAACTTTTTATAGTCCAAACAGACAAAATTTTGGTCCTAATGTTCATAGTAAGTAAAGCCGGTTTAAAAATTTGACCACACCCAATTGCACGACTTGCAAGACTTTATGGTCGAGATGTAACAATATTCAATGCTCGCATTAGGTTCTACCGAAAAGGGGAGAAACGCCCATCAAATGCAATAGATGGCTATTATGGCTATCTTCAAAAATGGATATTTACATAAAGATTTAAGAAAATATCCTTTATACCTTACATTTGTTTTAAGAAGACGAAAAAACCCAGTTTTTTTCTTCATACATCTTTACTCTTTATTCATATTATTAGTTTAGAGGTAACGAACGTATAGTAGCAGATTTAAATCACTAGGTATTTAAAATTCACATAAATCATACTTATACTGCAGTAATCTGCTTACGATTCATCGTGAGCCAAAACATAACATATATTGTCATAGTTCACTCATAATATAAGGTAGGTATACTTTTCATACTTAAACATATCTTGGATCAAAAATATTTTATACTATGCACAATATTTACTGTCTCTGATAAACATAACAGTACTTACATGCATTTTTATTTTCCATAGCCATATCAACCGGAGTCTTCTAGATACTTAACATAGTAATGTCCGCAAAAGGAAAAATATTATTGGGATACAAGATCTTCGATGTAACGAAGTGCATATGATACTTAAAGGAATAGGAAACATTGTTAAGATATGCAAATATCTAGATGTTGGTAAGTTTATTTCCAAGAATGGTATCTCTCAACTGGACTCTTGCGTTTACTTTACTCACTAGGGATGCAAAGGTATCTTACACGTTTCATATTATAAAGTTAGTATCGATAATACCTTGCACCAAAGTTGCAAAAATAAGACTTATAGTGGAATGCTTTCAGTCCATTTTCCAAGAGCTTCTATAACATTACGCCGCTGCAAAAATATGTTTGTAGAAACGTTATGTGGTGGTCTAGTCATCATCATTACTACTAGCAGTTAGATGTGGATCTCTCACAAGTTCCATTATTACCATAAGCGTTACATCCGCTTCAGTACAAAAAACGTAATTTATACGTTTTTTGCCACTTTTTCTAAATAAAAACATACGATTTATTAACCCGTACAGAAAAAAATTTAGTCTAACACGCGTCTAAAAACGTATTACAATATCGTATGTTAGATACAATGTATA
The DNA here is from genome assembly GCA_029255725.1 of Scrobipalpa atriplicella. Classification (NCBI taxonomy): domain Eukaryota; kingdom Metazoa; phylum Arthropoda; class Insecta; order Lepidoptera; family Gelechiidae; genus Scrobipalpa; species Scrobipalpa atriplicella. Next base: position 57,749 of record JARACY010000212.1, read on the forward strand.
CGATAATGTTGGACATAATCTTAGAATGTTATTATAAAATATTCAAAGCTCAAATTGGGTTAATTCATCCGTATCTTGATGCAGCTTCACTGCTGAATGATGATGATGCTGTTACGGTCATCGATAGAATTAAGATGCCCAGTTGTCATTCATAGTGAATGCAACACCTAATTCACTGTCATTGATAATGCACCCAATGATTGCTTTTATATGCGAAGAAGAAAATGTGACACTCAATTTTAGGCTTCCACGTTTAGGATATCAAATATTACTTAGGTCCTTAAGTATTGACTCGAAGAAGGATGTCAAATATTTTATAATATAAATTCAGATAACATTTTTACAGCTTAGCGTTAAGATTCTCGTAAAATGTTAACTACATAAATGGAAATATTCTACTTCGTACATTTTATCATATTTCTTGTTTCGGTCTAGAAACGTTTATTTACACGACTGTTGTTGCACCGGATATACCTTGACTCATGCTGGTTAAAAATCATAAGCAATACCGTAATAAATTGTCATTTTATCACATTTTGTAGATATATTTCGTGCGTGTTCCAACAAGCAAGATGATTTAGCCAAGGCCTGCGTACACGCTGCTCTCTTGAAGTGCCAAACAGATTTCGTAACGCCAAGTCATTTACACCTCAACATATATCCACTGTGAGGTAAGTTTTAGGTTTTAAACTGTAGAATTTAGTGAGGACGTTTGTCCCTGCGCCTGCGCTGGTGGAATAAAAGTGCCTACTTAAATGCTCAATAAGTAGTTGAGTGTTGAAGGAATCATACCAAATAACATTAACTATTTGTTCAACCCAGGCATATCGATGATTTTTTCTATTAGCTGAATGGAACTTACTTGAATTATAGGTACCTACTATTTGGGTATAAATAAGTACCTACATACAAACTTTTAGTTGATACAAAAAAAAAAAACGTTTGTTTTCCACTTTAAAAAGGCTGTTTAAACCCATCGGTGTTGCAAAACGGCAATGAACTATTAACTGCATGTCACTCAAAATGAATATTGCGTCTTTATAATGAAGTCCACAAGCAAGATAAACAGTCGGCTCGCCCACAAGAATCTAGCTCACCTTGGGCATTATTTCCTACTACTTACCTACCGAGTCTGACCGTAGTAGTCCGTAATCATCAGTCCGTGCCACGCTTTATGATTAACCAAAAGGACTGTTTGAACCAGGCTGCTCATTAGTCTCTACTCCTTACTACTTAAACTTATGGAGAGGGTTTTTACAGTCGACCTACGACCCGATGAACCCTGGTGTCAGTGTTTTTATACCACCTAGAAATACACCTAATAGGCTTCGATAACATGGTTTGTGGATTTCTTACATGAAAGTGTCGAAATTTTATTAAGAGAAATTAGAATCATAATTGTGTCCTTCCGAATAATATAATAACTTTACAAAGTATTGGGGGATCAAATTCTTTTTACATTTCGACCTATGTTCTTGGGAAAAGTTGATAATTTTCACGAGAGAACCATCGCTTCATTTAAACTAACTTACATTCAAAATTTCGACTGCTGAAGTTAATTCAGAAGCCTATGAAATTGGTTGGGGACTGATGTCCATTAGAATCTTCAGTCCGTTTAACACCCTAGACAAGGTCCATTTCGAATTTTGACATCTAACTAAACTTACATAATTATCTTAAATAATTTGTTTGTTTTTTTCAAGATTAGGTAAGTATTTAGGTGTTTATTTACTTACTAAGATCGAAGTTAGTTAACTAGGTAGGTATGATTATGAATCTACGTGCTTAACGTAAGACTGATCACATTAGCGTGCATGGCTTTACCTAAGTTTGTGTTAGTAGGATTCACATTCGATTTGCCTATGCCTACGTAAGTGATTAGTATTTGTGTCATGGTTATTAGTACTGGTAGATTTGTCAACGCCTAGCTTAATTCAAGTACTTTACTACCCTGGTAGAGTTTGTTATGAAAAGTTCGGTAAGTTTCATAACAATTTGACAACGCGGGAAAAATAAGGCGCATTGGAGTAGATAAAGTAAACACATACCGTATTGCAATTGAAGTGCAAACAATTCGTCGTCTTGCAGCCATCGTAGCCCGCTAATTATAGACATATCAGATTCGAACGACATTAATGCCGCATGATAACCAGCATGACAACAATCACAACAATTCAAAATAACCGTTTACTAGGTTACACGCAAAACACAACACACGACAAATCCACCGATACGAACAGCAACGCAACACTAACACAGAAACCTGCGAAGCGGAACGTCAAAACATTTTTATGCGACTTGAATAATTCATAAAAAAATCTCGCGCCATAATACAGTAAAACACTTATACGGGTCTCTCGAGTTCCACGTAAAATAACACACCCGTGTGATGTTAACGCAACGTGCTAAAAATCCAGGTGTTAATCTTGTGTGAACTGTTACGAAATGTCAAATTTTGACAGCTGACAATCATGAACCCGGGGTGAACGATCTCGGAGCGCGCGCGCAGCACCACTCGCGTGCAATGCGCGTGGTCGGACCAGCCAAACTGAGTACTGCGTGCTGCCTGCTGCGTGCTGCGGCGCGACCGGCCGCGCCTGGCGGGGGGCCTGCCCGTATGACACGTCCTAAAAACGATACCTTATCGACGACTTCTGTAAAAACTGACAAGCCTAACACCATCGCTACCTTGCCGCGCTAAAACCCCAATAAGTGTACCTAACATGCTGCAGACTTATTTAGCCTCTCTTTTGACTCTAATAATAATAATGGATCACATTAATTTTTTTTATATTTAAATACTGTTTCTTACTTGTCATCCAATTGTTATCCGTTTAATTACCATACCTAATTTAATTACCTATATTTTGTGTCTCTAGGTGGGTTTTATGCTCTACCCAGAATTTTTTAATTGTATTGTATGATTCAACTTCAACAGAAACTAAACACATCCACTTATCACTTAGATTTGTATGACGAAACCATGTTCCTCTGAATTCGGACGCTTCTGTGCCGAGAACAACAAACATTATTATCTTTTTCTTGGTCAAATAGATAACATGGATGTGTAAATGAACCAAGATCTATAGGTACTTAGCAGTTGTCTTCTAGTTGGTAAGCAGGCTATTATATTACTGTAAAAAAAAACGCTTTTTTTTTTACTTTTCGAATCGCGATATCACGGCAATTTCAATTGTTAGATTTAATTTAGCCAACCATGTTCATTTATGAATTAAATCACATATATATTTTTTAAAGAACGCCACACTTATATCGGACCAACTTTACTACCTACCTTGATATTTTTCATAATATCGAGTTTTCCTGTGCATATTTTAGACAATCTATTCTAACAATAGTGAAGCAAACCTAAAATCATTCCTATCATGAAACAAAACCTATATCAAAAACAAAAACAAAATTAAAAAATTGCTTCTCGAGGCCCGTATTTATAATCAGCTCTCAAGAGTGACAGCGAGTTTGAGTATCAGAAATGTCATTACAGTACAAAATGATTTGTCAAATCCATACTTAATATTGCTCTCAATCTTGAGATCGCTTTATAAATACGAGTCTTAAATTCAACCTAGACCGGCAATCAATCCGCGACCTGTTTTTTATAACTTTTTTATAATAGGCATTTTGACTGGGTAGCTAAAAAAATTCAAAACGTTTATACTTAAAACTGATGGCCAAAATACTGTAGATCTCATTCACAATTTTAAAAAATATGCACATTTAGATTTAATAATCGAGTTAAAAATATAGAAGTTATTGATTTGAGTAGTCAATATTTACAAGCCAGTGAGGTCATAACTCACAATTTTCATACAAAAAAGCGTTTTGACATTTCATAAAAAGTTGCTGATTTGACTAGTAGGAAATAGCCTATTCCTATTCCTGCGATGAGTTAAGTTGAAGGTTGAAGGAAGGCTATTTATTTTTTCAACTTTGAACATTATTTAACCTTGCTGCGCGCTATGCTTCATAGATTTACTTATTTGCAGGTATTTATACATTTAAAAACCATAACGACACCTAAATTCGTTTTTGGGTTGCAATATATTTTCGGCCAATTATTTTGTTCTTACAACCTACCCTGTAACAAACATTTTTGCATTAGTTCATCTATCCTACCGCAAAATGAAAACCTTTTGGCAAATGAAACACCTTTAAAAAGATTTCGGATTCATGACACAATTTTAATAACAATCATGGGTTAAACTTAGGCACCAGAGGTAAAACGTCATACCTTCTTCTATAATGGATTTCAACCTGCGACCTTCGTAATGGAAATCCATTGCCCTACCAACTGGGCTACTGAGCTGGCAGCCGTTTTGGCGTATTGGTCAAATACACGTCATAGATACTTTACACCTTAAATAATATTAAATGCACGTTTTCAAAATATGAAATAAAATAACACTGTGAGTGCAAAATACCTCAATAATCTAACACCTTGTATGGAACTGTTAGAATTCTAATACAGAACCTAATAACAGACGCGATGAAGGGAAATGAGGCAGCCGATCACAGCTGTCTTCGTAAATGAAAATGTTACCATGTGTGAATCATGTAAGTATGACTATGTTTTTTTTTAAATTTCAGATGGGTTTGTTCTTGACTCTAGTCTAGGTAAAGGGTGACAGACAGAGAGTCGACGATCAGATGTGCTTACATTACTTGTTTAGGTATAAGGGACAGCTTCCTTTAAATTGATGGGGGTTGCCTAGTCCACAAACCTGAACAACTCTCACCAGAAAATTCTATCAGTGAAAAACAATTATGACTTCCCATTACAAAATGACCTCCTCAATCAGATAATTTGTGACAAGCCAAGCAAAGGGGAAGCCAAACAAATGTTTTTCATTTCCTTAAAAGAATATCTTTAGAAAACTTGTTCAGTTTTTTTGATTGAGAAACCCCTATACTTATCAATTTCCGGATGACCTGGCCTACCTTAGTTTTAAAACACCACCAAGCGCTGATCTTCCTTCAATTACGTCTCGTACTTCATTTTAAAAGTTACAAATACATGGTGCAGTTTGTAAAGACACGATGCTATCCATCAATTTATATCTTATGTTCTTTATAAAAATAGAATACGTGGCATCAGAGCACACGTAAACAACAATATGGCATGTCCTAGTTCATATCGCGGGTAAATAGGTCAAACTATAATCAGGTGATCCTCAGGAGGCTTATGGCAATCCTAACAGGGTTGCCAGCCCCTGTAGCATGCAGGCGCGATAAGGCTGCAATAGCCATTATATCACACAATTTTTACAAGATGTATCTGTCAAATTGTATGGAAGTTTGACAGATGCGATATAGTGAGTGGCATTCTACGGCGTCTGACTAACTGCCTCTGTGGTCTAGTGATGTGAACTTGTGAACCTTGGGCTCGTATGCGGACCAGAGTAAGCACAAGAAGTTGTGATTGTTCCCAACTTGGTTAGGATGATGTAGACTGCTCAATCACACGATTGTCTGACAAGTAGGCTTAAATAAATAGGGTATAATTATTAGAGAAGGATTGTTACCTGAAATTATTTACGTTTACCGGCGGGAGTAACAATGCTATCGACTCGGTGAGAGCACGATTTAACTAAACTATATTACCGACCTTTTAGGTCGTTGTTTAGGTCGTTTACGCTCTGCCTACCCCATTAGGGGTAAAGGCGTGTTTATATGTATATATTTAATAAGTTCTAATCTAACCAAACAAATCTAAATTTTGAAAGCGTGTAAGTGCGCCGTGTACTCACACTAAGCAATAGGAGGTGAACGCACTCTTTTGAATGTAATTACCATTGTCTTTATTTGCCTAATGCATCCACTATCCAGTTAGGCTAATGTGTCTATTCACGACAGGATGAGTACCACGTTGGTTAAATTTCCATTTTATGTAATTCTTAGTCTCTATTTGTTGTATAACTGTTATTTTGTAAGTAACATGTGAGAAATAGACTACAATCTCTAGAATTATGTCTTGTTATACAGGATATCAGTTTTCGAAAAAATATTAAAATGCTACATTATTTAAATAGGTATTATTCTTTAAATTCAACATAACAATATGTATAACGAAAAAATCCAGTTAGCATGAAGACGCCATGGAGATTTTTTTAGTATCGGCTTCCATAACTTTATGATGATGAACGAAAAAAAACTCAAGACGTGCCTTTTAAAAAGAAAATAGACTTTGTGAAACTTTCTGGTTTTAAGGAATATCTAATCTTCTTCTTGTCGAGTGGCTTTCGAGTCGATAGACCCGATAAACCCTGGTCTCAGATATAATTTATACTTGCGATTGTCGGCACTTGGTGAAACTCCATTGTTACGAAAACACTTGTACTTGTTTCACATAATTTAATTACCCAACCGGTTTAGCTTTACAAAAGCATCTTCAGGGGATTATTTTACATATACATTTACACGCAATCACAATAATCACAAAGTTGTACCTACGTATACTTTTTTCGTAGGATCTGTTTTTTTTTAATAACATGCTAGGCTTATCCTGCAAAAACAAGTAAATTCATTATTTCACTACACATTTTAGACAAAATTAAGTTTACTTCTGTTAAAATACGCCTAGTAGGTACATACTAAAATACCATTTCAGTTCCTTTGAAATCGTGGATTTTACACAATTTTATAAACAAAATATCTCCATACAACTATTTTAGTTCACTTTCAGTGATGATAATATATTACTATATCACTTTCAGTGATACAGAAATAATGATAAAAGAGTGAGTAAACCCCGGATTAAGGTAGATAAAGTCTAACTTACCGAACCTTACTTCACTTTAATATAATCCTAAGTTTACCCAGGCAAACCTCGCCGGATTCAATCTTCCTTGGATTACTCGATGATAAAATATATTTAAGAGTTCCTAGGCTACAATGTAAGTAGTATTTTTGGCATAATTATGAGAGAGATAAAAAGTAAACACCTAATTTTAGCGCTGTCAGTGACGTAAAACGCCTAATATTAAGCGCCATTGAAGTTCTGTGTAACCCGAAGGGATATAAACCTGCCTCTCATGATAGGTACAAAAAGGCATGTTGTAATGTGGTCGTTATCGCGACAAAATGTTAGCAGAAATATACAAATGGACGTTCTTTTTACTCCTATTTTACGTTCCAGTGTGACAGTGCCTTTGGTTTATTTCAAAAGCAAATAGCGAATTTAGGCCCGTATTTATAATCAGCTCTCCAGAGTGACAGCGAGTTTGAGTTCGTATCAGAAATGTCATTCCAGTACAAAATCACCTGTCAAATCCGCACTCAATATTGCTCTCAATCTTGAGATCGCTTTATAAATACGAGCCTTAATTTGTTTATGTTCATCCATCCATGCTTACTATTTACATTGGGTAGATGCTGATTTATAGCAGTCTGTTTGTTAAAATGTTTTTCAGAGCGACAGATAATTTTTTGGAGACGGACATGAGCTAATTTCTACCTACCTTTCAGTTTTAAGTGGAGTCTAGAGGATTTATAAATAATAAAAAGACTAAGAACAGCTCAGTAGTTACACCATTACCTTAATTGTATAGCCTTTTCTGAAATATGAGTTATTTATTTATTTAACAGTTTATAATTTATTACACAATAAAAAACATAGAAAACAAAGACAACAGGTACCTACAACTTATATAAAAAAAAAAACTCTCAGCAGAGCAGAGTAGAGCTTGTTTTAGTATCTTTGACCAATTAATCTTTTACTAACCATACACTTATTCACGGTAAATTGGACACGACTTTTATTTTATATCCTAAATGTTCCTAAATATTCTACAACTATTTTCGTATTGTACTTACTGTTATCTATTCTGTACAATAATTGTTAATAAAATGTCCTTAAAAAAATATAAAGTGCGTTAAGTAAAAAAACTAGCATTTTATTTTAAAATATTCCTTCTAGTGGGTTCCGAAACGAAAATCTTATTTTTGACATGATATCACGCGAGTTTCTCGTCGCCCATATTTGCGCACGCATTATTTTTTTATGATAATATACAATACAACGCTTGGTACGGCGACGCTTGATTGCACCAGCGTCTGCCTGTGCCAAGACCATGATCAAGCGTCGCCGTACCATGACCGTGTCCTTGTACTCTCTCACTCATAAAAAAAATAATGCTAGCGCCCCTATATGCGACGAAGAAATTAGCTGTGATATCATATGTAAAAATCAAGATTTCTCAGTTTCGGACCCACTTCGCGGAATATTTTTATTGGTTTGTGGTCTGACGTATGATTATTAACATTGAGTATTGAAATAAGAATTTGGATTTGATACTCATATTTTCTTATTGGTTATTTTGTTAGGGAATATTTAAATTTTTGTTTCTTACGGGATACGGACCGGATACGGGTAGGGAGATGATAATGATTTAAATTTTAGTTTATTACAAAAATTCTTTTGAAAAACTTTCTTTTCATTTAGGCCCGTATAAATACCTAATCAGCCCTCAACACTGACAGCGAATTTGAGTTCGATCAGAAATATCATTTCAGTACAGATTTTTGATAACTTAAACTTACGGGCCCAAGTTTAACGTCACTCGAGTTTGACGGTCTGGTACCAAGTATATTCCTAATTCAAATTTAATTTGGATCGCTCCGAAACACCTCATAAACAATTACACGACGCACTGTGCGTAAATTTAATGTTCCCAGCGACCATTCTTCAGAAACCCTCAAGATACTCCACACTGTGCTAAAAGTCACGAGCGCCGCGGTTCTTCGTAAACTGGTCTCAAGCTGGCTAAATTATAATTTGGACTCACAATGGAGCCACCGACGACCGTTTTCGGCGCACTCTCCCTCTGCTGTAAGCTTGCTTTCACCGTTGGTCACGGTTTGTATCGAAAATACCAATTGAATCTTAAAAAAAGGGCTTGTTGTACACAACACAATCGATCGATCAAATCGTTGTAAAAAAGCGATCTTTCTGGCGGAAATAAGCCCGGACTCTCGCAAGTGCTAAAATATCGCGGAATTGAGTAACTGGTTGCCGATAAAATTAAATAAAAAATATAAAATCGTTGCTGGAATGCCAGACAGGATGAAGCGGAAAGAAATGTTCAAGAGGCGGGATGAAAAAAAAGTAAAATGTAAATAAACTGAAATATTAAATTGCTTTGGTTAGAGGAATAAAAATGACTTCACTTGGGTGACGATGTAATGCTATTTGTAGAATTACTTTACTGAGTTGGTCTCGGTAAAGCCTTTTACTATTTATTTTGTCGCTATAAGTATGCTATAAGTAATACTGCTCATCTTCTCTACCACCGACTACCACGTGAAATGTTTTAAAGCAGGTGAACATAGTTCTTTTGTATGTTGGCATTATTAATACAAGCACAGCAAACATACCTTCTTGGTCCCTATTTGTTAACCGTATTTCCTTACATTATTACTTGTACTATGGCGTTAAATAGGAAGCGAAATAAACTAGTTACGAATGCACGTAAACTGGAAGTAGATAATAGACAAACAGCTGCTTCGCATCCCGGGTATACTGTAGAAGTCAGAAAAAGGAGACGAGGCTATTACTTTAGGCGAGGGACAGTTTGTACTTTTCTCAAATCTTATGAGACGCGGCGAAAATGCCATTTATGCGGTCGTTGAAAGATTTTTCAAAATTCTTTCTATAGGGTAGTAACACACATTGTAACGTTGGGCGGCGGAAACGGCGTAGCGGCGAAACTTTCGCAAGTTGTTGTATGTAGGCAATACAAAAAGCATTGACATCGTGTTGAATCGAACCTTCGGCACCAAAAACGTTATGCAGGTGTGTTGCTATTTTTACACCTTACCAAGCACTTACCTCATTTTATACTTAGATTTAACTATGCACGCACAAAATCTCGGAGCGTCGTCAGTCAGCAATTCACAATTTATAAGAACAGCGTCTGACGAACCCTTTACGCTTCGCTGACACATGGTTGCGTCAGTATGACCAAACATTTATTTCAGTACTAAGCCCACCACTAACCTAACGATTATAATGGTCTACCACTGCCACTAGTGGCATGTGATAATCGGATTGAGCTTGGCCATGTACCAGAGCGTAGTGCAAACCGCAGAATAGTGGTAACCGTTTGGACCATATCCTAACCTCAAGCTCAAAGCATTACGGTAGCGGTGGCTCGTAATATCGACTGTTGAAAGGAAAAAGGGGCTAAGCGACACCTCCGAGCAAAATGACTTTTTTACATATTCGGAATCAGCGAATTTTTCTGCGTCGTTTGAGCTGGGTTTCGCTTCGATCTGACGACTTTTATGTCGCTTAGTACCCCCCAAAATTTAGGGCTCGTTTCTGATTACAGGGGCCTAAGCGACATGACGTTTTTGCAAAAATTTAACTTGTGGCGCTTGAACCCCAAACCAAAACTCATTTTGGAATAATTTGTTTTTTAAGTCATTTATCTTTATTCGAACTTGAAAATCGATGGAGCTTGATGCCTTTTTACTTGCCCCGCCTTGACAATCGATGGCGTTTGTAACTTTTTTCTTTACCCCTTTGCTTCAATGTCGGTCGGTAAGTTCTATTTTCTCTGCCCAAATCATAAAGACAGTGGCGCTTAGTACCTTTTTACTTGCCCCGCTTTGACAAACGATGGCGCTTGGAACTTTTTTCTTTACCCTTTTTCTTAAACTATTGGCATTTAGTTCTTTTTTCTTTACCCCTTTGCTTCAATGTCGGTCGGTTAGTTCTATTTTCTTTGCCCAAATCATAAAGACAGCGGCGCTTAGTACCTTTATCTTTGCCCGATGTATAAAAACAATGGCTCTCAGTACTTTTATCTTTGCCCTTATTTTTAAAATGATGTCGTAAAGTGCTTTATTCTTTACCTAGTGTTAGTCAAGGGTTGTGCTTAACTTCTTTTTTCTCGTATTCTGTTTGAATTTGGGACCGTTTAGTTCTTTTTTACTCAGAAATTTTTGCCTAAAAATCGTAATTTAGTCCCTTTTACAACAGTTTATGGAAAAAGAAACATATTGCTTAGATCTTTTATAAAAAATGTAATTGAAAAATAGTTATGCTGCTAAAATTTATCACTTCTTTTTATCATTTTTAATACGTCTATTCATGAAGTTAATTAATCGAATAAAATATTAGAATTATTTCAATCTTATCTATCTAATCTATCTATACAGGTTGAATATACAGGATGTAACAGAAAGGGTATATGCATCGAAAAATGTGTGAATCTACCCATGAAACTGAACAACTTTCCCTAAGAAACATAGGTCGAAAAACGAAAAAAAAATCGTGAACTTTCGTACTAAATGCATCAGCTGATAGCGTATTTAGTATGGGAAGTCAATTTATTTTTTTCGTATTTCGACCTATGTTCCTTAGGGAAAGTTGTTCAGTTTCATGGGTAGATTCACACATTTCTCGATGCATATACCCTTTCTGTTACACGTTGTATAATTTTCTACCTAGCAAATACCGTCCCTACCGTCCCTCGCAGTTTTGTTACTTTTGTCGATCTGCGTGATATTTCCATACTGAACTGGGAGCGACAGAAAAACATAGAATGTGCTAGCTGCATCTCCTCCAAGGCATGCTCAGCTAAGGGATTCAGGGGTTTCAGTGTATTGTAATTTAGACGATGGGCTGACAACCTGTCACTACAGCAATATACAGATATGTCTGAATTAATCCTCAAAACTTGTCAGACGTGGCGGAACGACCTTTTTTAGGTCGTTGATGCTCTGCCTACTCCATTAGGGATAAAGGTGTGATTTATGTATGTATGTCGATCTTCATCTGGTGACTCTCCTTCCCTTGAGTATCTCTCGCCCTTCATATGCATCATGCTCCTACCGCCCCTTACGTCACTCGTGTCTCTCAAGAAATCATTCCCCCTATTCCTCTCGTCCCTCTTGACAATCACATCTATCTTTTACCTCTCATCCTTCACGTATCTCATTATTCGCATCTACCTGGTCCATCTCATCTCTCTGGTCCCTTGGGCGCTTTTTGCTTTACGAGATCCATTCCGGTCCCTTCTTACCTAGTGTGTATATTTGTCACTCAATTCCTTTCAACCATCTATTTCCATGATTTTCATCCCTTCTATCTCCTGTTTTGTCTTGTCTTGATTGCAACAAATCCCCCGGTTCCCTTTCCTTCCTGTTTGTATTGTTACCCTCAAGAATCTCTCCCATCCAAACCATCCTCGTCCACAAGTCCCATCCTACTCATGTGTCTCATCCCATGCGTAAGGCCTCCGGTTTACAGACTATCCTATCCTACTTGTCCTTCTTGCCGCTCCAGTCAGCCCCGTTCCACTGTTCAATTCCAACATGATCTTGTGGTTTTACTCCGCCAGACTTATACTTTAACCGAATCGCTCTGTGTAAAAACCAGTAATTTGGAACAAAGGCTAAGATGAATGATGATGATTACATTTAATATTCATTGGAACACAACTTCATCCCCCTTTTAACCACTATTAGAGTGGAATTATCGAATTTTATGATAAACTTATTCTTTATTTTTCAATCATCAGATAATGGCCTCAATTCACGCCGTCCAGTTACTAATTCTAATTCTTAGTAGCGCTGTCACTTTCTTAACTTTGACATAAGAACAGGATAGCAAACAAATACGTGAGTTTGACATTTCTTATCCTGACATAAGACCGCTTAAATTAAGTAAAATTAGTGAGCACGCTCTATGGTCATTCCTTATTTAAAGCGCCGTACGTCAAATTAAGAATGTCAAAGTCACGTGTCTGTTTGCTATCCTGTTCTTATGTCAAATTTAAGAAAGTGACAGCGCTACTAAGAATTAGAATTAGTAATAGTGCGTCCTGAATTAACACCAATATTTCAATTTTATCGCGTCGATGGAATACATGACAGAATTTTACATTTTAGAACTTGTATTTTTGTTTGATTGGTAACCATAAGATGCTGCTTGCATTGCATGCAGCGATAAGGGCACGGGTAATATGAAATTGAACTGGGACGCAAACACAGTTTAACATCGGGGTTCTTTGAGAATCCTCACCGGAATATGTTCCCTTTGCTTTTTCCAAACCTATGTCCAAACCGAAGTCTATTAAAGACTTCCAGGCCAGCCAGGGTAGTTCATGGCCAGAGATGTTTCCTCTCGCCAAAGGCTAAATCTGGCTTGTAAAGGTTTGGTGGTAAGTGGTGTGACACACTTAAAGAAGTAGCGGCGTTCTTCTCAGCAAGTCGACTCAGACGTTTATATTGACGTTTTTTTTAATTTCTTCAACCTTTGCGGCACAAGATAGTAGCCGTGCTTGGGATATCGTTGTGGTCCTCGTTAGCCATTTCGATGGAAGTAGCCACAGCCCTGTAGACCTCCGGAGGTACTATTCCAGCCATAGCATTGTTACTAGGGTCGATATTAATAAAACAGTAATAATCTGACAAATGACATTCAAAGCTACATCCACTGGCTCTATATAAGGCCCTGTATTGCAAGGACAGTATATTCGTCTTATAAGAAGGCGAGCGCATACCCTGTCGGCCGCAGAACATGTGACCTAAAGAGGTGACGCAATAGACTGTTCCGGGTGTGTATTTTATTCTTCATTTTTTCACAGATATTCTTATAAGTCAGAAAAACACACAAAATACAACCGTGCAAAATAGGTACTCCATATCACATAATTTTGAGCTTACATTTTGCTTCATTATTGCGCAGGTGGAATGCGCAAGACTCCGTTTTACTCTAGTTTGGCTTTAACGAGTTTGCCTCATAGTAGCTAATCATCTCGTAAAGAGCTGCAGTATGGTTAACCTTGACTTCCTCAAACATCTTGGGAACTATTGGGAGGTCAACGCTAGATCGTTTGCGTATAAAAATCAGGACGTAATTTATGTTTGATGGTTAGCCTTTGATACAAATATTAAAAAGGCGCTCCTTTTTGCATGCACCAGCCTGGTGCCACCAGGACCTGTCCTACGAAAGAGTGTTTCTTTGTGACCTCCAACGACTGTTGCCAAAGAGAAGATGTACCTGGAACTGCCAATTGTGGAGGAGTTCTTAGAGGACAATGACGATTTTACGATCACCACTCATAGTGGCCACCTCCCTAGGCAGTCGGTTAAGGTCACCGTATCGTAGGCTGGAGACCTAGAGCCTACAATTAGTATTGGTTGATAAGTTAAGATCTTCTTGCCACGAAAATATCAAATAATAATAGTCATTTGATTCTTTTTCTGTACAGAAATATCTAATGGCTAGTTGGAAAGTTCTTTTTGTGTTGTTCCAAGTAAAACTAACTTGTCGCATTGTACTTTTTACATTGCTTTTAAAAACACTGGTATGTCATTTAGAACCCTTTACTTTGCTCACTTTGAACTATTTAAGTCGATTAGTTCCTTTTTCTTTGCTCAAAAAATAAAAATCATGTCGCTTAGTACTTTTTTCTCTGCTCAACATATTTTTAGCATGGCGCTTAGTCCATTGTTCTTTCCCCAAAAAATACAAACCATGTCGCTTAGTACTTTTGTCTCTGCGCAACATATTTTAAGCATGGCGCTTAGTCCCTTGTTCTTTGCCCAAAAAATACAAACCATGTCGTTTAGTACTTTTTTCTCTGCTCAACATATTTTAAGCATGGCGCATAGTCCCTTGTTCTGTGCCCAAAAAATACAAACCATGTCGCTGAGTACTTTTTTCTCTGCTCAACATATAAGGACCAAGTCATTAAGAACCTTTTTCTTTGCTCTGTTTCTTATTTCTTGGGTAAATAGGTTGTTGTTCCTTGCACAGAAATCAATGCCATTTGGCCTAAGCGACACCTAAATCCGAAATTAATACAATTATGTTAATACGATAAAGACTAAAATAAGCGCTGTAGAATTTTGAATCTAATTATCCAAACAAAATTGAATTTGAGCAATAAACTGATGATTTACGATTTTTTTTCAAAAAATTAAAACTTTGAAACGCTCTGGTGTAAAGTTTTCAAAATGGCGCTTAGCCCCTTTTTCCTTTCAACAGTCGATATGGTTATTACTTATGTACCTACTGGGTATGTGCAAGTAACTGCCTCAGTGGTCTAGCGGTCTTAGTTTTAGGCTCCCGACCTGCAGGTCCTAGGTCCGATTCCCGGTGGAGAACAACAACTTGTGTCGTTGTTTTTTAGTTTGGTTAGGACATTTCAGGCTGATCACTTGATTGTCCGAAAATAATCCATGCTGTCGGATGGGCATGTAAATAGTTGGCCCTGCGTATGATTTCTCTCTGGTCGTGTCAACCTTTATTCAAGTAACAAGTGTGTAGATATGTGTGCGTAGAAGTGTGAATATTCCAACACAAGTTTTGTCTGTGACAAAAACATAATCCTTCATTCATTGCCACAAGGTTTTGGTATCAGAAACCTGCCCATAAAACTGAACAACTTAACCCAAGGAACAAAGGTGAAATAAGAAAAAGAAATTTTCTTTCCATACTACTAAATACGCTTAAATATTTTTTTCCTATGTTCCTTGGGAAAAGTTGTTCAGTTCAGGGTGCATGTATGCACTCTTTCTGTTACACCCTGTATAAATAATTTTCTCCAAGACCTTCTATAGGTATAAAAGCTTACAAATCTTCCAAGCTTTAAGGGGAAACGAACTTGGATCACATTTCGATAGAAATAGTCAGTAATTAGGTCAATCCACTCGATGGGTTTTAGAATGCCCATTAGCGATACACATGCCATTCACTTCAATAGCATGTATCAATATTTAGACTAAACTGCCTCCGTAGTCTAGTGGTCTGAGCGTTGCGTTAGGCTCTCATTCCAGGGGCCGTGAATTCGATTCTTATGGATGGGGAAACACAAAGTTGATAGTGGTGCTGATTTTGTTGGAGACACAACCTTCACTTATTTTAGTTCAGTTCTGTCACTTTCTAAAATTTAATTATTTAGAGACAGAAATACCACAGCTGATAATAATCCTGTCAACGTGACGTAAGTAGATAGTAGTATATCGCTTAAAATAAGATGACAACATCTAGCACGCCAACCTTATTTTAGGCGTGTAACGTCTCTTGGACAGGATTAGAATGTGACGGCACTAAACTAAAATAAGTTAAGTTGTGTTTTCAACAGAATCGGTACCATTTGTGAACTAAGCACTTCTGTAAGAAGAAGAAGAACTCTGAATCTAGAAGAACAATCACTTTGTGAGAATCAACCCGGTTTAGTTAGAACAATGTAAATAAATGCAAATACCTATATAAATTGCAATAAACTAAAACCCTCAAATCCTTTAGCTGGTTTTTACAGCATACCCGGGAGGAGATGCAGCTGGCACATTCTATGTTTTTCTATCACTCCCAGTCCAGCATGGAAGTATGATAATTTCTTGATCCAGCTAGATAACTTCATAATATCAGTTTGCTAAGTTGAGTTGATAAGCTCTCTCTACCTAATTTTAGCAAACTATCTAATAGCTACAAAGGCAATAAATTATAGACCGTATTTAATTACAATAAATCGTAGTGCATTAAACTAACGACTTTAAAATTAAATTGATTAGCACTCGTGATTCATTATTTAGAAAGTAGCTTCGCAAAAATGTTATATTGACTTCGCAAATAAATCGATGCTAAAGAGACTTCCGCCTTTAATCAATATCGATCTTTAGGTCGTAGTCACGATGTTAGCGGAAGCGGTGAAATGTCCTTCTCTGAATTTCATGATAAAATTTTGTTTTTTAATACATTGTTGGTTTATAATATAACGAAGGAAAGAGAATAACGAAGTCACACCGTTTTTGTTTTATTGATTTTTAAAAATATTTTTTGGTGTAATTTCGAGAAGTCACGTCATCTTGAGCCATTTCTGTGGTTTTTTGTTCAAGTTCAACGTAAAAAAATCGAAATAGGGACATGTATTACACAGAAAAAGCTGCTGCAAATTCGCTAGGTTTATCCCTTATTGGACTGGCTTTACAACGCCCTTTTACGAAAGTACATACTTACTATGTCACACCCAATGGACACCCGATCCCTCACCGTTTCCGCCCCGCTTCCGTTTTTATTGTGGCCACGGCCCGAGTGTGACGATGAAGTATCAATAATTTATAGTTCTATTAATTTAAATATCAAACATGTATAGTAGGTATCATAGAAAGAAATGTCAGCGATTTTATCATAATAAATCTTGATGTTTTATTCATGGCTTATAATTTAGTATCTGAGTATAAAGAGAAAAGATTTGTGCTTATGTTTAATTGTTACGGTACCGTACAATACTAAAATGTTTGAAATATTTAAAAAGAAAATATGCTGTAAGCAACAAAGGCTAATTTTAACTTGGGAAAAATATCTCATTCGCACGAGAAAACACCTAAACGCGAGTGGTAACGAAACGCTAATTTTTAATGATGATAAGACCATAATAACATACATACATATAATCACGACTTTATCCCTAATAGGGTAGGCAGAGCGTAAACGACCTAATCAAAGGTCGTTCCGCCACGTCTGACAAGTTTTGAGGGTTGTTCCAGAAAGATCTGTATATTGATACGCTACCGTGACAGGTTGTCAGCCCATCGTCTAAATTACAATACCGAAACCCTTAGCTAATTTTTACAGCATGCCCGGGAGGAGATGCAGCTGGCACATTCTATGTTTTTCTATCACTCCCACCAGTCCAGCATGGAAGTACCATAATAACACCTGTCACTTTTTAATGATCCTTTTCCGAAATGGGATCGGTCGTCTTATGTCTAGCAGACTAGAGCTTTTTCCTTGAGTCTACTTGATTCTAGTGTAGTGAAGACAACTCACTGTTCATTGAGAAAAAGTGGACGATAGAGAGAGCAATATACGTTGGCATTCCCACACACCGACGGAACAAAGGCAGCTGTTACTAATTTACTTTTTCTATACTTTTCCATTTTCATGTATTTTCATTCAGCTCCTGGAATCTTTTTTAATATTAAGGTAAAGGTTACATTATAAAGGAATCTGTATAAGTATAACGTGTACCTATTCAAAGTTAAAGAACCGATACACGTGTGTTAAATTCTTAGGCCCGTATTGATAAACAGCACTCGAGACTGACAGCGAGTTTGAGAATCAGGAATGTCATTCCAGTACAAAATGGCCTGTCAAATCCGCACTTAATATTGCTCTCAATCTTAAGATCGCTTTATAAATACGAGCCTTAAAAATTTGAATGTCATACATACAACTTAAAAATATTCGGACTTCCATAAAAAGGTGATGTAATATTTAAGTATGGACCCTGGTATAGTGTGAATGCCGCTTGCAATGTCGCAGCACATGATAAAACCTAAACCATTCGATTTTACACACTAATAGAAAGCATATTATGTCAATAATGTTACATTCCCTTTCATCCCCATTCATCCAAATTATCAAAAACGCTGGCTGATACACGTGTTCACTAATATTTAATCAAAAATTTGAAGATCCTCACTTTAAAATAAAATAAATTTTCTTTAAAAAAATTGTAGCCCATTGGTTCCATTGTTCCTATCAAAAACTTAAAGCTATTATGTACCTAACCAGTACCTGGAAAAAACTCGGTTCTTTTGTCTCAGCGCGTCCACATAATAACGTGAAACTGCCCCACTATGATCGTCATTTTCCTGTTACATTGTTCTCCCATATTGATTTACCCAAACAGAAAAAAATGCAGAATGATAGACAGCCTTGGAAGACTTGGGTACAATCTCAGGAATAAAATATACAGGGTCTAAATATACAGGATGTTGGTATGTCTATCTCAAGATTTTATAATTACCTCGACGAGTATCACTATCAACATCTCGTAACGCGTCCGTACAGACCGAGGGGCTCATGCCGCTAAGCTTGAGCTTACCCTGAATAAGTACAATCGGGCCTTAGTCGATCACGTGGGCCCAGTATGGATTGGTCGCCTTCACACACAATCTTTGAATTTCTTCATAGGTGCAGGTTTCCTACGATGTTTTTCTAAAGGAAGAACGGAAGGCTAAAATCCCTCAAAACCAAAAAGTTTAAAATAAAACTGCGAGCGAGACAGCGGCAAGTCGATTACAGGATCGCAGTGCTTTTCTTTATTTTTTGTAAACACCCTGTATACCTACCGCCTACCGAGGTATACGTTAAGTAGGTATTTATCGTGTGAAAGAAAACCGAGAGAAACATTTTATAGAATGGAAAATGTTCAAACAAATAATTACCCAAGGGACCGTTTAAGCTCAGCTTTGAATAGAACAGTAGTAAAATAAGGAAAATTGGATTTCTATGATATAATTAAGGGTACCATAAGTAAGTTAAGTATTATGTTATGTATGAAACAACATACTTACATAACATGACTAGACTAGTTACAATACAAAACGACAATAAATAGTCAGATAAAATCTAATCACGCACATGATGTTAAAATGTTTTATGTTAAAATTATGATTATGATGAGATGAGTTCCATTCCAAACAAGGATAGTTAGTTTTCTAAACTCTATATAGAGAACAATAAATTTGTCAAACGTAGCGACATCTGCCCGAACTCAAGCGAACTAATTACATGACTCACATTTTTTTCTTTTAAAAAAGACTTCTTTCTACTTTGAGTTCTGACTTCTATGAACCACTTGGATTTTTTGTTCCAGACTTAGATTTATCTTCTTTTACTCGTAACGTTTGCATGCGCATGCAGTGTTACTTTCTAACGTAGTACAGGCTGCACAGCGTAGATGGCGTTCAACTAAACTTTGAAAGGAAAGTATTATTTTATTTTCATAAGGCGTTTAGTTGATGTTTCTAAATGGCCTCGACTCGCTATTATTGGTTAGAATCATTGATTGAAACTTTGTCAACCTGAGTAAACTGTTATATTATTGACGTCATTAACTCTACATTTTGGTTCGTAGCCAATTTAGGATTTTATCGCAATATTTTTAGATCTTTTGTATTTTTTATCATGAGAGAACAGATAGGGACGGCAATAGTTTTTAGTCAAGGGCTTGCCCTCAACGAATCGATAGCACTATTAAAGTAAAGGGTAGAGAAGGTCTCTAACTTAGCGCGTCGCTCACTTCAATTATTTATTATTCTAAATCTAAGTAGGTACAGTTACTACATATAGGTACAAAATAATAATTATAAAGAGAAAAGTTTTTTTTTGGTATGTATGTTTGCTTCGCGTTTTTACTCTTCCTTGCCTACCCTCGGACGTCGCGGGTGAATCCTGTTAGACAACCCCGGCCCGGTTTCCGTGCTTCAGAGGTGCACGTTAAGCCAATGGTCCCGGTCGCTGTCTTTGAGAGTGGTCGTTACACAAGCCATGTCAGAGGCATTGTAAAACTCTGACACCAGGTTTCATCGGCTTGTACGTATCGATTCGATAAGATGAAACCTATTTTGTGTTCATATAAATAAAAATACAGACATTTCCTTTCAGGGTGTTCATGTTTACAGACCATTTCTTTAATTTACAGCTTTTACGTAAACAATACGGGGAACAAGTACCTACTCGTAGGTGGTGCGTAACTTTTTTATGTTTGTCTTTATGGCCGGGTCTCGTAATCCAATCTAACT
This sequence comes from Scrobipalpa atriplicella, assembly GCA_029255725.1. Taxonomy (NCBI): domain Eukaryota; kingdom Metazoa; phylum Arthropoda; class Insecta; order Lepidoptera; family Gelechiidae; genus Scrobipalpa; species Scrobipalpa atriplicella. The sequence continues at coordinate 78,317 of JARACY010000212.1, forward strand.
GAGGGATTGTAAGCAAAAAACTTATGTCGTTAAGTTATCCGGAGCATGTCGCGCCATCTCTCGAGTAATTTACGAGATATTGCACTTAACTTTATGCTCGTACTGGCAGTCATATTTATACAAGGTCTGTCATTATTTATGCAAGAAAAAATTGCGCTAAATTATAGTCAATGAAATTCAGTATATATTTTTTTGTTTTAGAGCGGATTCCACGTATCGGCAGACGTAGTGTATGGCGTCCTGAAATTACAGGATTAGATTGAGCTCTGTTTGCCTATGACTTACAGCTTTCGTAGCGCTATACTCGAAACAAAAAAAATTACATGCGATTTTTTAGTAACTTTATTAGATTATAGAAACCTCACTTTGCTACGCGTAACTCGTACGGAAAACTTAGACCGAGAGCTGTTTTTGCCTACGGTGTAGGGCTCTCGTAGCGCTAATCTCGAAACAAAGAAACGACGTCACCAAAATTTTTGTAAAATTAGATTACGAGTATACCTACGCAGCTACGTGTACTTCTACGCCGTAGAGAAAACTTAGAGCGTGCTCTCTTTGCCTACGCCGCCGTAGGACTCTCGTAGCGCAAAACGTGAAACAAAGAAATGACATGCGTCTCTGGCGACTCCGCACTACAGGTTTGCAAGTGTTGTTTCCCCGACATCCACTTATTACTTTTAGGTCGTTTCTTTCCATAAGAGTCTCCATGTAAGCTCCAAGGGTTTTCATAATGTCGGGTTTTTCAGGGGTCATAAATCTGACTGTTTAGTAAAAAAAACTATGAAAACAACAGGACTCGTTTCATAAAACTAAAATAACAACATTTGTCAAATAAAATTAAAAAATAAGTGTTCTATTTGCGGTACCTACTACAAAACCTGTAAGTTTATCCATCCAATATTTTTTGAAAATATTTTATCGAGATTTCATAATTTTGGTGTGTGAAATAAAATAGAATATTATTTACTAGACAGCTACTAGATGCCACGTAGGTAGATAGATCACGTTTGTGAAAAATATCTCAAGTAACAATATTAAATCCGCTTATATGGCAAATAATTGCATAGGAGAATCTGGCGTCGCGGTCGTCGTGATTTCGCATCGCTTCAAAGCTTCGTCTTGTCATTCAGCCTGTAAATTATATAAAATCATTCTTACCTGCAATTTTCCTTTCGCGCATCTTTCTCCACAGCTGCTCGGCTTTTCTCATCGGCCAGTTCTCCACCTTGGCGCTGAAGCTTCTGAAGAACTTGTACTCTTTGAAGTGGGACATCCTGCGCTCCATCTTGCTGGGCTGATGGCTTGACCCTGATCCCGAAGGTCCTGGAACTGCTGGCGGTCCAGAAGATCCTGATCCCGAGGCTCCCGCTGATGAGCCTTGCGTCGGTGGTGGTGATGGGGCTTTCGGTATCGCGCCCGTATTTGAAGGCGACGCCGATGCAGAGGCCGCCATTTTGTATTCTTGTTTTTCTTTCTTCTTTTCCGCCATTTTGATTAAGCTCGTCAGAAATTCGGATTTGTTTCAGTTTTGGTTTAATACAGTTTACTTCTTAAACTTCCATTTCAATATAAGTTTGTTAGCTAATTGTATTAAGTCCATTTTATGGATTTGAATATAATTACGAAGCTCTGTTTTCATGGAATATCACTTAATTTTACGAAGATATGATGTTGAAGATTAAATATATTTGATTAGGTATATCATTTGATGAAATGGTCTACGATAAACATTGATTAATATCAGTAAAAGTGATTAAAATTTTATAAACACTACTGGATAAAATGTTTTAAAAAGGTTAAAATTGTTGGTTATATAGGTTGTTAAATATCGGAATATATGACTAAATTTTATATACAAAATCGGGTCTTCACGTTCGGTTCGTAACCGCAGTTCTGGCTGGCTTTCAGTTCCTTCACTTGTCGGGCTGTTAGTGTTGCCCTTGCTCTTTATCCGATGTTACTCGATGCTTCTTGATCTCACAAAGTGAAATCCGCAATTCTCCTGAAAAGAAAATAAAGATGTGTGATTTTGTTCTTTTTAAAGAGTTTTGATACTTGTAACTAAATATTGTAATAAATAAAAATAAGAAAGATTTGTATGTTTGTATTTAACCTCAGATTGATTGATTGCATATTAAAGTTTTTCATTATTTGAAAAATATATTATTTAACTAGTTACTACAAAATATTATAGGCATAATTTTCACAGTAAAACTCATTAACGCTGGTGAAACCGCGGTATATGTCGCAGGGTTTCGATAAAATCAGAAAAAACTAGGATTTTGATCAAAGCCCGGGTTTTGACAAAACACTGGTCGAAATCGAGATAATATATAGAGATAGTAGATCAATTTATCAAAACCCGAACTTTGACAAAATACTAGATTTTTTATCAAAAAACTGGATGTCTCAGCATTTCAACAAAATACTGGACTCTTCTCTTGATTACGACCAGTGTTTTGTTAAAACCTGGGTTTTGATCAAAATCCTAGTTTTTTGATCAAAACACTGATTTCATCAAAACCCTGCGACATATAGATTTCTGTTATTTCTGCATAATAAAAAAAGTTATTCATACGCATAGATTAACAACGTACAAATCTTTCGTTTTTATTATTATAGATGTGAAATAACGATTACTATTCAGGACAATAATTGCCTACCCCATTAGGGATAAAGGCGTGATTATATGTATGTGTATATTGAGGACAATAAAGACTACCTAGATAGACAAGATGTCAGTGTGTGTTGAAAAAGCAATTTGTTTCGCCGCCATGATCTGATTTTGCTAAAATCCCTTGATCAACGAATAAAATATGTTTGTTAAAGAATGTAGGTATACAGGGTGTAAAAAGCAGTACTACGTTCCTTTTAACCACATGTTCTACTGATAATACCAAAAAACTTTCCCAAAGCAAAAAAAAATTAGCTTGAAAAAAAAAATGCCATTTCCATACAAAGATACCTACTCCCCAGGATCTGCAGTTTTGTATGGACGAAGCAAAATTTTATTTCGAGTTAAAAAAATTGTGTTTTGGGAAAGTTGTTTGGTATCATCAGTAGAACATGTGGTTCGAAGGAACGCAGTACTTTTTTTACACCCTGCATACTCAGTAGGTACTTGCTTTTCGGACAGAGTTTTCCCGTATAAGACAAAGAGTCACGCGTCACCCTTCACAATGGTAGATAGAACACTATACTTCATTTATGTAGTTACTTGATGAATGAAGCAACTTGAAAGCTTACGAATTAGAATATTGCCTTTACAGAACGAAAACACAAATGAAACATTTATTAAGCCTAATTTGATTCAACTATAATAGTGTAAGCTAATAATCAACTAAATACATTGGCTGTAACGTATATTATTGTTCTGTTTTAATTAAATAGTTACTTAGAGGGCTAATCCCTCGACGCTGGTGCCATTGGTGAAATATATTTTTACTCGCAAAATATACCTACATTTATTTAAAAAAATAAATCCCAAGTACTATAATTAATCCTGTCACAGCTAGCCGTAGTCCCCAATGCCCGGACGCAGCCTTTGATCAGGGTATAGCGAGATTGTTTTTCAGCGTCGCCACTTTCACTTTAATAATGCTTTAATGGACTAGGTTTAAGGCTAGTCTAGTATTCCAAATAAATAAAATCGCATCGTTCAACTTGAAAACCTACTCGATACTACTTGATTACAAGAAGTTTTAATTTTTATAAAATGTGTTTTTCAGGAAAAATAAATTCAACAAAACCATACCATTGTACAGTCAGCAAAGACTATTACCACTGTTACAGGGCCGCTCGTAAAGGATGCAATTATTTCAGGAAATTATTTATGGATTCGTCTAACCTTGATCTATAAAGTATTATGATGACTGCCTTCTCCATGAGTTTATTTCGTTTGATGAAAGGGTGATGTTATATAAACAAAACAGAATAATACTATTGGGAACATAATGAACTTAATTATTCAGTTTCATTATATTGAAATCCGTTTTCGCCGGATTATAAAGCGGAATTATAGATGAAATTGTTTATACATACATACATACATACATATAATCACGCCATTATTGTTTATTATTGTAGGTAGTATGGTAACAACGGGTTTATTGTTAGGCCATGTCGCTTAAATTGCTATATACCGGATTAATACACCGAAAGCCTCGGGTGGATATACTTTTAGAGTATTTCAGAGAAGAGTAGAAGCTGGTACATTCTATGTTTTTCAGCACTCCCAGTTCAGCATAAAAGTAATACTTTCAGTTAAGTTTGCTTTCAGCTAAAAAGTATACTCTCTACGTCGCTGCAGAGCAGAGGTTCAATATTGCCCAAAGCCCTGTACTTTTTTTTTTTAAATCAAGTTTCATTATGGAGCTTTTTAATTAAATCTCATTTTCGTGAACAAATATTTAAATTTTGGACTAACATTAAAATTGTTATTTTATGGTCGATCCTCGTTTTAATAATAGTTTGGTGTGTTTGCATAAAAATAATATGCGTATTATATCAGTGAAGACGTAAAACACATTTTGATTTTTTCAAAGAACGGTAAAGAAAAGTGCAGGCGATCACAATCTTGCGGCATTTACATTCGAGGCATCTTTTGCCGGGTGACTGACTAGGCCGCACGGTTGAAATAGACCGTCTAAAGGCAGAGTGACCAGGCCGCAAGTCAAAACCCCCAAATCTGTAAATTTTGTCACGTGACGACAGGCCGCATGAAGCTGGTGACTAAAATCGAACTCACGCAGGCGATAGTGTAGTTGCAGAATATTTCGAGCACCCTTTGTTGCTGGCGGCTAAGACTTTGACATGACATGACAACTTTGACGTGACATGGCGGATTCATCCGCCAGTGTCAAGTGGTGTTTTCATGGTGAATTTCACTGAATTGCCAGCATTTTAGTATATTTTATTTTATTTTCATTGTATAAGGCGATAAGCTTACGGACAGTGAAACAAAGGGTTTGTTGGTCACTTTATCTGCTTATTTTTTTTTAATTTTCACCATCTCCATTCACAGCTGGCCTCTATTTGTTATAGGAAGGCACCTAACTATTATTAAGGCCTGTCAAAGAGGCGCTACGTTTTTATTTGTCTTTTTAGAATCTTGCTATAAGTAATTTTATTATTTTTGAACACCTAAAAAAAAAGAAAAACACCTAATCTATACCAGGCCGACTGACATGTTGCATCATATAAAAATCAGACAGCAAGCAAACACGCTCTTCGCCTATCTCGATTATTTCCTTTGATAATTGAGATTTTCCGAGACTATGAAACTTTCTTTTGTATTAAATTGAAGAGTGATTAATTCTCAAAATTTTCAATGGCTTTAATAAAATGGATTGACAAAAGAAATCATTTTCATTTAAGGTTTCAAAAGTTTTCATTTTCTAAGAAATGGGTAATCAAAGGAAGGTGAAACAATTGGCGGAGTTACTTTGCTTGAATGTTAATTATCTTTTCACCTTGAAGCACAGATTATTTCAAGACACGTGCGATGATTAAAATACAAGGGAAGAATTTGTGAAAACAATTATTATTTTTTAAATCCGTGTCGCAAAAACATGGTAACCCGAAGGGCTAAATGAAATAAATACCTAACCCAATGTGGCGAAAACGATTTGAAATGGGCCTTTCACATTCTGCCTACTCCAAAAATGTGTATTGTTAATGTTGTAGTGTAACGTAAGCGTATAGACTTTTTTCGACGCGTCATATTAGGTACATGTCAATGATCTTTGAACTGGGCTCTGTGAACTGCGTTTTGGTCTTGACCCAAATCCTGACCTATATTTAAATAGGTTACATGATGGAACAGATCTGTTCGGCCAAAAATCAAATTTTGTTATACATCCCAACGCCCGAAAATACCACCCCGCGTAAAAAGAAAATAATTACCACCCTCAATAGAAAATTTTGCGTCAGACATGTTTTATTTGAAATCACATCGATACTTATTGAACCGTTCATCATCATCGTCAGCCTGCATCAATCAACTGCTGAACATAGGCCTCTACCATGGCACCGTTGGTACTTGCTAATCCAGAATATTGTCCCTAAATCAGGGTTGTTAATTTAGTTTTTATTTGATTGACTCTTGACTAGCCAATGGCAGCAATTCGTAGTTGCAAAAATTACGACTTAACTAATATATATTTCATGTGGTCTTATCCTCAGGCAAATCTATGATCCTATGGTCTGGGTGTAATGTAAACCGACTGATAGAGTTCTTTTTTTTCTCTAGCTTGGTTTGTCCTCTCTTTGTTTCCACTGTTTCTCATCCACTTTCTCTCGAATGTATCAATCTGGACACGGCACCACTTTCAGGACCTTCTTCTGCCTGCTGCTGCCTTTAGGCCTACCGCCAGTCCGTGGTAACTATGTATCATTATTTTTTAAGGAATCCATCCTGATTTATGTAGCTCACCCGCGCCCGCTCAATCTCATTTTAGCTTGCAATAACCCAAAAATATTTATAAGTATTAGAAGTAATTTATCTCGTACATCATCTGGCTCCACTCTCCATTGTTGTAAATTGTCTCTGTTATTAATTTCCTTTGGTCTATTCTATATCCTCTCGAAGCGGATCTTAAGCAGCTTTGCGGCAAACATAAAAAGATAGTTATTTCCGACGGAAAATAAAAATTTACCGCTTTGGAAGTTCTTTGATTTTATAGACAGTTTAATAACGTCTTCTTCACAAAATTATAATAAACCTTAGAATTTATCATAAAACATATATCTTAACCTCAAAGAATATTATAGAATATATAGTTAAATAATAAGACCTTAGGCGCCGTTAAAAAAATTAACACATGGGTAGCTAAAAAAAAAAATTTAAGAAATAAAATAAACACAATGGAACTTTACTTTTAGATCTGCAAAAAAAAAGTAAGAAGAACGAAAACACAAGTTTATAACATTAAGTATAGGTACATTAAAAGTTACCTCAATTTCCTTCCCGCCAAATTCACACCAAGTCCGATTTGGAAACTATTTACAAAAGTTTCTATTTACACGAAAACTAACACGAAAGCACAGCAACTAAGAAATAAGAATTAAGCTAAATTGAAGAGTACTCGATAAACTTGTTTTTTTTCTTTTATACGATCAGAGATGTGGTTTTAGGGGCCCGCGAGGATAGCATGACCACGACCCGGCGTGGCGTGCTACCAGCGCGGGTGGCTGGTCACATCTGACACTCAACCGGCATTGCCCCTGAATTTTCCTCACTCCTGAAAGGGACAGCTGCAAAATTTTCCCTGGAGCTGAAATGAGACAGATAGCATTTTCGCACTCGCAGATTGTGATTAGAAAAGTGATGAAATTTATAGATATACACGTGGGTGTAAAGCCAAAACGAAGGAATAATTTTATGCGGTGTGTTTAATGGTGTTTTAATATATTAGCCGTGCTTTCCATGGTTTCAGCAGCGGTCATAAGTATGGTATAGGAAAAAATATGTGAGTAATTTTCAGGCATCGTGTCATTTCTAACATGTCATGAATATTTTTTCAGTATCTAGCTTGGTTGATGTTGGTTGCATTTACTTAAAGTATTAGTTTTGAATCATCATTAAGAACATTAACATTTAAGAAAACTAATATTTTAATAAAATTCAACCAAACTAGAAACTGAAAATATTTCGTGACATGACATCATGGAGTTACTGTTAGTTAGGAGTTACAAAGCCCAAAGAGCGACTGTTAAAAAAAATACACGTGCAAGGCTTTGACGCTTTACCCACATGCAGGTTAGAATTAGAAATTACAACATCCGGTTCCCTACCCACGCGTGTCTTAAAACAAACTACCTACCTATTAAGAATATTGTCCAAGAAATTTCATATACCTATCCATAATTTCTTTATTCACTTGCAGTAGTTAAAGCCTTAGTTACTAATAGTTCTAAGTATGACAACAAGTACTTATTCAAGATTTACAACTATACACTGAAACTTCGGGAAGTTTTATGAAGGTAAATTTACAATACAACAAGGTTAATGTCAAACGGTGTAAAGGAATTATGAATATCTGAATTCCCTGAAACATTGTTCCAGAGCTCACACTGCGAAACAACGGCAGTAGATACTTGACTGAAGCTTAATCTATCAACTACCGAAACTACTGCGATAACTTCGAAACTTCACATACTGTTACAACAGATTACTTATGAGCGCGGCGGGCGCTGTTACTTCGAAATTTTCATGCTTCAACAATTTGGAATAAGTACACGTGGCTGGGACCTGATTTTCATAGGTTGTCTAACGGCACCTATTTTAGATCGCTACAATATCCCGATTTTATACCAAACATTGGTGCCGATTCTAAAATATACACACTTAACTTTAATAAAATGGTGCCTTATCTCCTTGTTTAGAAATATACCTGGTGTTTCTCCTGTAAATACTTGAAACTTTAACCTTTAACCGTGTAAGGGTAAATTTCAGCGAGCTTAGAAAATCTTCATACCACATTTTGATTGCTAAATTAATAAAGGTTAACCTAACCTAACCGCCTTTCAGTCTATGACTTTGACCCTTCCCAGGAGGGTTAATTTAACAGTTTAGCGAACCAACACAACTGAGTACCTAACGTTCGGCGCCGAAGGTTCCGTTCAACACGCTATCAATGATTGCGGCATGCGGTCGATCCGTACCGCGAGTACATAAATTGGCCCTATAACCCTGTTCTGTATGGTTACTACGAACATCCTGTATTACCTAACACCTGCACGCCGAACAAGACGCCTCGTAAAACCGACTTTTCGGTCGGCGATCTTGGGACAAAGTTAGGCGGAAGCCACGTATTTTTCGCATGCGCGAATTTTCTTGCGTCAAAACTGGCGGCGCGTCTTGCGAAAAAAACAAACGTATGGGAATGTATGGGAGAGGCCACGTTTTTCGGAGAGAGGCCACGTGTTTCGGCGACCGGCGGTGCGATTTGCGAATGTCAAAAAAATCGCCCTTGCGTCTGCCAAACATCTGCCAAATCAGTACGGTTTTAGGGCTGCCACTTGTATAATTTTAGTTTTTTTTTTTATCTCGTCACGGAAAACGGACGATTTTTTACTAACTTAATAATAGTTAGTAGATATGTTACGCACAATCCCCGAAATCGCTCATTTCGGCCATTGAGCGTTCTAAAACGATCATTGATGATCATTCCGCGGACTGGCAAACACGAAACAGCCAATTCGCCTTGGGATGAGTTGTCAGCACGGGGATGAGTTGTCAGTGCGGGGATGGGTTGTCAGTGCAGGGATGAGTTGTCAAAGGGGGATGATTTGTCAGCGCGGGGATGAGTTGTCAGCGCGGGGATGAGTTGTCAGTGCGGGATGAGTTGTCAGTGCAGGGATGAGTTGTCAGTGCAGGGATGAGTTGTCAGTGTGGGATGAGTTGTCAGTGCAGGGATGAGTTGTCAGTGCGGGATGAGTTGTCAGTGGGGGACGAGTTGTCAGTGTAGGATGAGTTGTTAGTGCGAAGATAAGTTGTCAGTGTCAGACAACTTATGATGCGCTGACAATTTATCCCGCACCGACAACTTATCGCGCTCTGACAACTCATCCTCGCCCAGACAACTCATCCCACACTGACAACTCACCCCGCACTGACAACTCACCCCGCACCGCACTGATAACTCTTCCCCGCACTGACAACTCATCTCCGCCGACACGATCCATGTTGACCCAACGACCCATTTTTATTTAGTTCGGTATCTGGCATTTCTTCTATGCCATTTCGCGGTGTGGTTGAATCAAAAACTGCTCACTTCGCGGGCTGGCATTTCATCAGTACCACTCCGCGGATTGGTCGTTTTACATACCTGCCAAACCCCGAATTCGGCAATTGGCTTTTTCGTGTTTGCCAGTCCGCGAATGGTTGCTTCAAAACGTCTGTTGTAAGATTTTTCTCTATAGAGCAATGGTAGCAATTCGTGGTTAACTAATAAGTCCAAACCTGTCACTTTCTATCATGAGGGAAGAGTACGGGATGGCAATAATTTTAGTTGAGATTTTAGTTAAGTCGTGATGGTTACGAATCGGGCCCATTGTCTGTATCAGGTTCTTTGTTTACTTTTATTAGGATGTTATTTGTGTGCAATAATAAATGATTAAATATATATATTTTTAATCCGACTTTTGCACCGTGATACTCAGAATAAAACCTCCTTGTACTGGGTAGTTCTCCTGATTGACGGAAATTTCTGGCAATGTTCCGCGATAAAAACATTACATTAGAATAATTTTACAAGCTTTTTAATGTGAATAGTAGGTATATAGCTTTTTGGATGTGGGTCACTTAGTATATTTTTTTTTAATGTTTAAGTTTTTATGTAATAAATAGTTAAAAATTTCCGTCATATAATTTCAGTTGGAGAACTACTACGCTGTGATAAGATTGCAAAATATTTTCACCTGGCAGCCCTAACATGTTTTGACCATGAGTCCGTGCCAAATAACTTTGCGCGTGAAGAAAAATGGAACTAATTTTTCCAGTCTCCAAAGTGTCATGTTCTAAAGACACTAGCGCCATACATAACCGCAAAGTTATCTGGCACGGACATGGACAATATGTTAACAGGACTGAGCTCCGGCAACAATAAAATGTGCCGTGCGAGATAGCTAGATGTGAACTCTCTGTCCCTTTTGAATAAAGGAGACCGTTCCAAAAGTTCCGAAACCGTATACCGGGGTAATATCTTATGGTGCACTGCACTTATTACCGTAATTCTGCGAGCAGTGGACCACCAATCAGACGTCAGCAAAACAGCAGTAACAAAAAAAATTATTTGATGACTTTCGCGCTTTGCACACATTATAACTCAAACACATACGTGCTTTGATACCCCTGTTAAACAGTTATAATGGCCCCGATTCGTAACCATCCCGACTTAACTAAATCTCAACTAAAATTATTGCCATCCGGTTCTGTTCTCTCATGGTAGAAAATGACAGGTATGGACTTATATTAGTTAAGTCGCGTATTTTGCAACCATAAATTGCTACCAATGTTGAACTTGAGTTATCGCCTAAATTAAAAAAATAATACTGAAACTCTCGAATTCCTTAGCTGGTTTTTAAAGTATATACCTACCCAGGAGGAGATGCGGCTGGCACATTCAATGTTTGTTTGTTTAAAACCGTATACTGGGGTAATATCGTATGATGCACTGCACTTATTATCGTTATTAGGTAATTAAAATTTATTTTTCTGGTATATTTCAAATTCTGCTAGCGGTGTGTTATTGCATGCAAGTCCGTTTTCTTGATTGACATTTAAGTCCAAAAATAAACGAATTTTGATTTGAAGTTGCTCAAGCTTATTTAAAAGCTCATCTGCGGCGATATATAGCGGGAGTCGGCGTTATCTAAAATAGGAAAGAGTAAAGTTTAAGAAAGAGATAGTAGAAAAATTGATAATCAAAAATGTTGACTAAACAATATTTTGTTTTATTTGTTACTGAGCCTTAGCCATACGGTTACGGAACAGTCTCCCCTAGTTGCTTTTATTTATTTTGATGTATGATAGTTGCTTTTAATTATGTTTTTTACTTATGAAATGAACGATTACAAAGGGACAAAGAAATCACGTATCTCGTTCGATACGAGTTCTATCTCACTCGACTCGTTTTTTATATGATAGCTCTGGCAGACCATATTCAATATTAAATACAAGTTCATAGGGCGTTACCTACACCCTATGAACTTGTATTAGAATGTCAATTTTTTATACCTAGTGCTCAGTCCTGTTACTAGCAATAAGTCCATGGTTTTTACATGGCATATATTAGACATATATTGACATTACGTGACATGTTTACATAAATTCGCGCATTTGGTCGCGGCTTCTTAGTACAGGAGTCAACCTAGCGATAAATGATGACCATCGAAACAGATGAAACGTATGCATGGAGTGTGGCAAACCTCAATGAAAACTTATCAAACGTCTACCAATCGAAATATAATCGAAATAAAAAAGTATATAGTTCGTAAATAATGTCTCCTTCATTTTGTATGTGTTCCAATTATGTACATCAAAAAGTTAAATTGGTAATCTACTGGATTACAAACAATAAATAGGCATTGTTTTGCTATACAGGCATCATTAATTCAAAATGGTATCATTTATTTAATATTATCAAAACTTTAGACAAGTGTATCGGCATCAAGCTCTTGGTCTATATTGGTCATGGCCTGTCAATTTAGACGCCGCCGCAGAAACAGACGCCAAAACAGACGCAAAAGTTGCCGCAGAATCAGACGCGCAAAGACGTGGCTTCCCTGTTATGTTATGATTTTCTGTTGCGGAACTTCTTCCAAAAAGCAAAATAAAAACAATTTACTAGCCGCAAAATAACCTAGTCTCGATCGACTGTCAAATTCCATTGAAAGATAGTATCTATACATTTGGCGGCCGGTTTGCAGTTGAATTGCAGTCATATAGATAGTTGTCGATAATGATGATCGCAGTCAATTTTCTTTTTCCTTTCTCATGTAAAAGTTGTTCAGTTTTGTTAACTGAACAAATCTGTTTCATTTTCCGGTGCATGATCCTTCCTTATCTACCTTGTACCTACATTGTGAGTATAATATGTTTATTGAACACGTGTAAAGGCTAACGCATGTACCAAGATAGAAATCGAAGTGAGACTTCGTACGTACACGCTATTCAGTATCATACATTTAGACTTTACTTGAAAATAGAGTAGCATTACGTTGACACACTAAGGTTCCTAGAAACCTTTTAAATTGTCATTTTTATGCATACATACATAAATCACGCCTTTATCCCTTATGGGGTAGGCAGAGCGTCAACGACCCAAACAAAGGTCGTTCCGCCACATCCTACATGTTTTGAGGGTTATTTTAGATGGATCTGTATATTGCTGTAGTGACAGGTTGTCAGCCCATCGCCTAAATTACAATATACTGAAACCCTCGAATCTGGTTTTTATAGCATGCCCGGGAGGAGATGCAGCTGGCACATTCTATGTTTTTCTATCGCTCCCAGTCCGGCATGGAAGTAATTTTTTTTCATTTTTATGATTACCTTTCAATCATGCTCACACACTTTTAGGAGCTATTTCGTGAAATTCCAGTTTAAACCAAGGCTCTCTATGGGGAAAGCAAAGATTTCTTTTTTTTCATTTCCTGAAAAATAATCTAGGTGTACCTTAGTTCTATCACGTTGTACGTGGAAGTCGTCATCTGGTTGCAGCTTCTCCTGTGAATATAACACCTTTTACTGTGCTCGTTAACATCATTTGGTTGAAGCTTCTCCTGTGAATATAACACCTTTTACTGTGCTCGTTAACATCATTTGGTTGAAGCTTCTCCTGTGAATATAACACCTTACTGTGCTCGTTAACATCATCTGGTTGCAGCTTCTCCTGTGAATATAACACCTTTTACTGTGCTCGTTAACATCATCTGGTTGCAGCTTCTCCTGTGAATATAACACCTTTTACTGTGCTCGTTAACATCATTTGGTTGAAGCTTCTCCTGTGAATATAACACCTTACTGTGCTCGTTAACATCATCTGGTTGCAGCTTCTCCTGTGAATATAACACCTTACTGTGCTCGTTAACATCATCTGGTTGCAGCTTCTCCTGTGAATATAACACCTTACTGTGCTCGTTAACATCATCTGGTTGCAGCTTCTCCTGTGAATATAACACTTTTTACTGTGCTCGTTAACATTTTTTCTGCGCTTACTATACATACTCAAATCTAAGGTCCCTTGAACCTGTAAAAGAATTATACTTCTAGGTCCTCGCAATCAAATAATACGAACGTTTGTTTGAATATTTGCAAGGGGAACGAATACTAAAAGTATACTTTTTTTATGAGTTTAATGGTCAAGACTAGACTCACCCTCAAAACTGTTTCTAATTATTTTAATATCACCCTGTATTTCAAATAAAAGTCGAATAAACAAACTCACTTTCGCGTTTAAAATTTAGAATATTAGGACTAGTTATGAGTTATGGGATGAGTAATGCGCAAATCTGATAGCTAGCTATGTAGGTATGTTCTATCTATTTCGGTATACCGATTGCGATTCTCCTTTGATATTCCGAAGTGTTGATAACTGTGTTCCGCTATGAGAAGGTCATATATGATTATACATTATTATACCGGGTGCAAGGGACAGCTTCCCACAAACTGATAGGGGTTGCTCAGTCAACGAAACTGAACAACTTCCACCAGGATTTTTCTTTAGGCGATAAAAAAAATGACTTGCCCATAAAAAATACCACCTTGATGAGACAATTTGTATGGAAAAGCATTTTTTTTTTCATTTCCAGAAAGAATTTCCTGGCGTAACTTGTTCAGTTTTGTTGACTGAGCAACCCCTATCAGTTTGCGGGAAGCTGTCCCTTGCACCCTGTATATATTTTGCCACATATTGTAAATATATTACTCCATTTCGCAAGTCGCTTTCAGTTTTAACATTGCAAAGAAATCATTGATTGATGATTAATTAAAGAATATCTTTAAAAGCTGTATTGTACAGTCAAAATCCGATAATTTATTTTTATTTTATACCTAAAAATAAATATTCAGATTAATATTCCAAAAATCACGCACTTTATGTCCTGAAAATATTCCATTTAGGTATTTCTAGACCCCATGGTATTTTTTAAACAATTTGAAATATACATTTTGAGCAAAATTAACAAAAAATATTTTTAATGATTGGAAAGGTGAAAGGAAACCAAATTGATATTAAATTAATACACTTTTGTATACCTATTTTAGATACAACTTATTAACTGCTATTTTAGAAACGAGAGTCAGACGAAACATATTTTGACCACGGCGCAAAACGTAATGGATTTTTCCAGAAAGTCTTGCGTTTATATCGCAGTGAAGTGGCCAGTGTTTACCGGACCGGGTAATGGCTTTGAAACCAATCTTATTACCACAAAACACATAGGAATTTTTCTTCATATGAGGGGAAACTGGGCTGAAATCGCACAGTGCGTTGAATTTTTGTCACAGTAAATAATTTGGTCGTCATAGTTCTTTGTAGTATTGTTGCGTTATTATGCGGTATTTTTTTATAGGTAAACAAACATACCACCTATACGATTAATTTAAATCTCGATACTACAATCTGTAGGTAAGTACATGCCTAAACGACATCAAATCTCGTATTTCAAATATATATTACTTTGTATTCCATTTAGGTACCAATGTTCTATATTTTATTCTGTAGATAATGGATTACATACTTAGAGGAAAAAAACGTAAATAAAAAAAAATACATTATAGTTTATATCAAGCGGCTTACTTGTTGTTTATTTGTGGAGGGTTTGTCCTCGACGTATCTATTATATAACACATGTTTGTTGTTTAATAATAATAATTAAAAAATATCGTTCTATAATATAAAAAGTTAGTAAATAAATGGTGAAATTGAAGCTCGTGCTCCGATTTACCCCAGTATCCTTCACTGTTGAACTGGGCTCCCGTAATCAAAGAAACGAGACAAACGTCCAGGAATCACGAGGGACGGCTGTTAAGGCACATAAAAGGAGTATTATATAAGAATTTATTTTTAAACTTTAAGATTTTTTTATTTATTATTTCTAGAGATTTATAATCTGTATAATATGTAGATTCAAGAGCAAAATAAAATCGTTGTTCACATTTTTAGTGTTATTTTTGATAGGATTGGATTATGTTTAATTTTAGCGAGCAATCAAAACCATCATTGCGTAGTGATGTATAGGACGCATGTCGACATAACACGACATCCAGGGGTCAAAGTCAAATACCTATCATCCTAATACGTATAATACGGCCCCAATAGGCAAAAATATGCATTGGTTCTGTAGCACTTTGATATTGAAAATCTCTATTTCTTAGGGTTGTAAGTGGGTAACAAATTTCTGTCTCGTTGTTTTTTTTTAAATAATCTTTATCATCTTGCTAGTAGAAGATGTAGATTATCCGAAGTACACATAGTACATTACTACCATCTGCACGGGACGTATTTTAGTGCCAGGGTGTATAGCAACCCACAAGTGCATTATTTTTTCCTTCAATTTCTAATCCGATAGGAATTGGACGAATTATCGACACTGCCAGAGAGATAGCAATTAGATTGATTTATATACTCGTACCTATTTTGTTGTACAGGTAGAGTGTTTATTTTTGTGTATTTCTATATGTCTAGGTAGGTAGTGCAATCAATCAAAATTCAATATTTACAATCTAAAAATATATTCAGCCGTCCGCTCTGCCCCTTAACATTGTTGTCGCATGTTACATGCCACATGTAATACGTTTCTAGCTTTGTTTTAATTTAATAACGGCCATACACCCACTTGGATTGGAGCGACGAGAAATAAGAAAAAGAAACTACGTTGCGGCAACCCTGGGGAGTAAACCTATCCCCCGTCTTTCTTTATAAAAAGCGGGGCGCAACCTGTTGCTGACCAGAAGTCGAGAGACTTTACCAACGGTGACATCCAGGGCCTTTCCAATCTGACTATGTGCATATTTTGAGGATATAGATAACGTGTGAGTTTTTTTGCTAATAATAATATTCAGTCCGAGTGACAAGTAAGTAGTGACCTAGAAAGTTTAGTTACTAAAATACAATAATTGTGTGATCTAGCTTTTGGATTTTTAAAACTTACAATTTTGATGTAGTGCTTCTGACTTTGCGAAATTGTTAACTATCTCTTTAAAGCTCCTTTTGATTGAATAATTTAATAATTTGCAAGCGAATTTTCCAGAAAAAATAAATTAATTCATATTATTTTTATTTTAGCAAACTAATATTTTCTCATTTGAATTCAAAATTAATGAATATAAAGTGTTTAGAAATTAAAAAAAAAAAATAGGTTTTCATTATAATTCAATTAGTTAACATCGATCATATTATACAAGCTATTTGAAATAAATTAATAATCGTATTTTCTTCCCGTGTGACCGTGTGAGAATAGACCCAATACTTAGGTCTACCTACCTACCTACATCTGCTCTTCTTGTGGATGTCGTAAAAGACGTCGGTAAAAAATGCAATGTGCTAACTTCTAACTGGCAGAGATCTGGCTTTTAAGTAAACTTGCTCCGCCATCAACTCCAATATAGCGTAAGCTAAGCTTGAATATAGGCTACATCTTACCGTAAAACCTACGGGAAAGTATCTTATTCCCAAGGGAAATCTCTTGGACTGATACACAAAAACTGCGGGAGAAAGCTCCGCCGCTGGAAAGCTTCTTTTCTTCTGGCAGAAAGCTAGTGTCATATTATGAAAATCTGGGATTTTGCGAATGCAGACTTTCACATCCGCGAATGCCGATGCGGATGCGGATGTTAAGATTTTTCAAAATAAATTTTGTATAGATGCCGAAATTGCACAAAAAGACAATCTTTTTAAGGCGTATGTAACAAAGAAAACAATGCGTGAGCCTAAAAAAAGAACTGCGTTTCTTTAAACCACATGTTCTACTAATGATAACAAACAACTTTTCCAAAGCACACAATTGTAGCCTGACTGAAATAAAATTTTGCCTTGTCCATACAAAGTTGCAGATGAGAAGTGTATCTTTGTATTGAAATGGCAATTTCTTTTCGACTTGTTTTTCGATTGTGCTTTGGGAAAGTTGTATAGTATCATTTATTAAAACATGTGGTTGAAAGAAACGCAGTACTTTTTTTACACCCTGTATATGAGTAGGTACCTACGTCAAGAATAAAAAGAGGTCATTTTGTTAAGGCCCCCTTCTCCGAAATTTATGTTTCTAAATCGTGTTGTTTTCATAGAAATCTTCATATATAAAATACTAAAAAAATATATAGTACAGATAAACGTTTTATCTAGTAACTTTTATGGATAAAAACACAATATTTAAAATTTGACTCGATAAAAAAAACTGAAGTAACGATTTTGAGAGTATTTTAAGTTTTATAAGACTTGGGGGAATGCTATTTTTATGAAAATTTTACATTTCGTTTACTAATCAGGATTGACAGGAATATTAACGGATAGATTTATAATTTGGTACTTATTCTTTTTTATATAAAATAAAAACGTAAAAGCGAGCGAAAGTGTGATTATTTTCTGTACTCCTTATACGTAAAGAAAAAGACAGAGACAGGGAGCACTGGAAGAAGGGGGCCTTAAGAAAATTTATTTTTGCAATCTTTTAAGGCCTAAGTTCTTAAACAATTTTCTGGCTTTTCTTGACTCTCATCCATCTTCATTGGCATTGATTTCATGCGGATGCGGATACGAATATGCGCAACATCACTGATGAAAATATATGACGTGAACACTGAGCAGGACAGTTCTTGGAATGACGTTCAAAATAGAATGAAAATAGTAGGACTTATACCCAAAAGAAATCATCAAAAAAATCTGCACAGCACGACCGCGTATTTTTTGTATTTTAGTAATACTTTTCGGCCCGCGGTTAAAGTTTTGCGTTTAATATAAAAGTTGCCTACAAAAATCTATTATTCCAGATCATAGACAACATACCAGATTAAACATACTTACCAATTACCAAACATCCAATAACGTTAATCGTTATTAAAACTTTCAAGTACCTAGATATTACTTAAGATATTACTATTTAAGTACCTACATTAGAAGAATTTCACATTAGTACCTATTTAATTAATGCCCGATGCTTAGTGATGCTCAGTGTTTCATTATTTCAAAATCTAAGTTAGAAATTTCCTAATAGATTGTTTTGTATTGTTTCAGCTCTAACCAAAAATGCGCTCAAGGTTTTATTGGGCGTTCTGTTTGGTACTATTTTTCTTAATAGAAGTTACTGTTGGAAAGGATAATATTAAAACAAAGTCAAATACTAAGAAACAAAACAGTATTGATGATAAATTGAAGAATGATCGCGGCAAAAGGTCGCTTGATGGCGATGAAATGCCTTTTTGGCCAAACAGAGGAAGACGACTTTCTAGTGAATTAGTAACTTATGACAAATATCCAAATAATGATCCCATGGATAAAGAACCCCCTTTCTGGGGGACAAGAGGCCGACGTGATGACAGTTCTTCAATAGAAAATTTCATCGACTCTGGTCCACCGCTAAATGATGATTCTATGTTTTACGCTGCAAAGTGCAAACATTGTTATGCAACTCCACTTATAAACAATTATGACGATAACACATTTTCTAAAGAAATCCGTAATGAGCAAGGCGTACCTTTTTGGGGAAACCGTGGTAGAAGAGATTTAGGTGAAGATAATGACGGAAATGATCCATTTTGGGGAAACAGAGGTAAGAAACAAGAAGATGATCCATTTTGGGGAGCCAGAGGGCGGAGAGAAGATGAATTACCTTTTTGGGGTAATAGAGGAAGACGATATAGTTGGGAAAAACAGGATAATCTAGAAGACACACCTTTTTGGGGTAATCGAGGAAGACGCGATGAAGTGGAACCATTTTGGGGTAACCGAGGTCGGCGCGATGAAGTGGAGCCTTTCTGGGGAAGTCGAGGCAGACGCGAGAGTAAGAATAAACACAGAGACAACATCAAAAAGATCTTACATGATGCTATCATTGGCGTTGAAGATAATATTGAAAGTTTAGCAAGGACTAGAAAAGATACTAATTACCCCAACTCTTATTGGGAAAATAGGAGTAGGGATAACAAACTCTTCAATTTCTTAAAATATAATCGTCATAGATATTCAAGACGTGGAATCGATACTCCAACAGTTTCAGAATCCCGTACAGTCCTTGACGACAGAATGTTTGCAGAGCAGCCACATTACATTTTGGTTGAGAGAAGTAGCCGATCTTCTACTGAAGATGACCCATTTTTTATTTCAAGAGGAAAGAGAACTTTTGCTGAATATCCTTTTTCATACCAAGACAAACGAGGAGCAATGGAAGACTTATTGAAATCAGTGCGCAACGACCCTTATTACATCGCCAGAGGAAAAAAAAATCAACTAGATAATGCAGTCGGTAATTCTTCGTTGTTATCTGAGGAATTGGACAAAGCTAAGGACTTGATTTGTGCAAGTATTGACTTGCTATTGTATAATAAAGGGAATAAGGTGAAGAGAGAGATGGATAACAACAACGATCGTGATAGACGCACGATTTTGAAGAAGCTTGCAGCTCGACTTCAGAACGACCCATACTTCGCAAGTCGAGGCAAGAAAAACGAATCAGGATTCAACGAAAACAAATTAAAGGATTTCATCAACGAAGTTTCGGTAAAATGTAATAATTTGATGTAAATGTGTCAAAATTAGAAAACCAACATAGGTAAAAAGTAGTATCCAGAGTTTTATGATTGTTTATTAGAGGAAATGTGCAAATGAGTACAACTTAAATGACATTTATAGGCTTTCACTCATGTAAGAGATCTAAGTAAATTAAGTAATAAATTAAGATTATTATTAAGATACCTAGTTGTGTAGATAATTATATTAAATTCCTTAAATGTTTATTAGCAAAATGTTGCATCGTACTTACGTACTTAGTGTGTTTGTGCTCTAATAAAGTGTATGTCGTTCACTTTATAATCCTTTGCTTAATTTTAACCCGTTTCATATCATAACGTTAACACCCCATTTTGAAATTGGACTGACAACTACTATCAACGCTGTCACCTATTTGCTATACAAATGTCTATCTGAAATTGTATTACCTAAAAATAATTTATAGACATGGCTAAGGCACGTTTTAATGCTGTTACTCTCCGCCTGTCCCGTAGAGGTTAAAGGCGTTACTATTATGTATTGTACCTACTTGCTACCGCAGACGATACAGTAACGTCCTCTAATTAATATGAGAAGAACTACCGTGGAACCATTCGGTGGTTCGGACATTTAGAGGTGTAGAGGTAGGGTAGGATTTGGGTACGACAATACACGAGGCTTTTCCACTTGTTGTTGACAGGTGGCGCTGCTCTCACATTATTTTACACCACAGACGCGCTCATAGAGATATGAAGGATTCTAATCTAATCTACGAATAAATTATTCTAATGTAAGTATCACAATTTTGGCGATGGGCTGACATGCCTCACCTCAGTAGGTATCAATACTGATATGATGTCAAAGATTTAACGTGACTTAAGACGTAAACTGCTTTTTTAAGCCAATGATGCTCTGCCCACCCCGTGTGGAATACAAGTGGGGTTTGCGTGTAAGTAATATCGTGCCCAGTTTAGATAGATAGATAGATAATCATTTTATTCGGTACCAGTAGGTAATTACAATTAAACAATTTAAAAAGTAAATAGCCCTCCGAAGCACGGAAGATTCCGTATACCTGTTGGTATACCTATCTATATATCATTATAATAGTCGTGATCGAAACCCAGTAACACCGGCACAGAATATAATAATAGTTACCGTACCGGGTCACAAGGGCGCCCGCCGCCGCGCTCATACCTAAGTAATCTGTGTCACAAGGTTAATATTGAGGGACTCCCTATCCCTAATAATAGCGCAACTTGCCGCGCATACGATCGATTACCTGATGATGACAATGCACTTTTTAATTTTAACTTATGCAGCATAGGTACTCGTAGTTTTACCAAGATAAAGCCAAATTCTAAATGATTGTGAAAGAAATTTGACTGCCATTTTCAGTCTGTAAGAAAATGGGTTGTTCATACAACACACACCTACACATACCTCTCTATCACATACCTCTCAACACACAACACATACCTTTCTATCACATAAAAATCACACAAACAACTTTAAAAAAAAAAGAAAAAAAAGTACCATACCGGTGTTCACAGAGTAGATATTATCTACGGTTCACAGCTGAGGTTCACAGCAACAGTTGCGTTTTTTTTTCATGAACTAGACTTTAGTAAGTAACCCCACATAGGGGTTTTGCGCGGGAATCGTAACGAATCACACGTAGGACAAGTTTCTGGCTTTCTAATTTAGTTTTTCGCGAATATTATTATGATAGTGTAGTGAGATTAGCATAATAATGTGCCGGTAGTGAAAGACAATGTGGTGAAAGTAAGAAATGAAGTACAGAGATCCCATATGTTTCGACTCGACACTCCCACGTAAATCATCTTCGACCATCGGAATGTGAGCTCCGCTCTCGCATTCCAATGAGTTCTAGATTAGATTAGGTTAGCTTGGGGTTTTGCGCGGGGAACATGAAAAATCTGACGGACTTTGTTCCTCGCTTCTAAAAATTTGTTCCTTGCAGTGTTTGTTGTATTAATGTGGTGGATTTAACATAATGATGTACTCACGTGAAACAATAATGGCGGGAGTGAGAAGCAAAGGAAGGCGCTACCGTAGGATTCAAATTGTTATCTCCACGCAAAAGTCTGTTGAGCATTAGAATGTGAATCACCGGCGCATTCGAATGATTTTTAGGTTAGTGTAGGTTAGATTAGGTTAAGAAGACTGAAGAAAAAATAATACTTTGAAGACTAGGCTGCATGGGCTCAAGCTCTTTGCCTTCCCTTACATGGGAGAATAAAAAAAAAGTAACCCCACATATTTTTTAGGTTACTTTGGGCATTGCATTATATTCATTCACATACTATTATATATTCTGTGGTATTAATTATTAACAACGTTAACGTCTTAAAAGTTAAAATTGACAATTAAGTTGAAAATCATTAGACCAAATATTATGTGAAATAAAACACACATGTTAGTGAGACCTTTTTATTACTTCGAAATATAAATATAGTAGGTATATTATGATACGTTTTATCCAAAAATTATAAATTTTATCATTTTGAAGTTATCAAAATATTGTTTTTTGGTAATGAATGCTAGTAAAAATATTCCAGAAAGAGGTAGGTTATTATAGTTTTCGATGTTGGTCATGTATGCTGTATGCAAAATTTTAATATTTTAATTGTACCTACAAGATAAAAATATTTTAGGCCGAATCATAGATATAGTTTTGCAGTTAAATTACATATACCAGTAGTATTTTATTATCCATTTATTTAAACTCTATTAAGTACATTCAATACTCATTAACAAATATAATATCATATATATAAAACATCTCAATATATAAGTAGGAATTCAATTTCGTGAATGAGAAATAAATATTTATTTTACCTGACAAAAACATTGTAAGATGACAAATTAAAATTAAATTTCAAATACCTGAACGCAATAAGTAGGTATATGAATCTTTTATGATATAATTACACAACTCTTACTCATTCTTAGTACATTTTTTTTATTTCGACTTTCGGACCCTTTAACAGGAGCTGTAGTCATGATAAAAAGTTTATGGATTACATTGTTTCTTAATGTAAAGTCCACTTGTTTTTATTACTAGATAGCTATCAAGGTCATTTTACTAAGGTCCCTATGGGATTCTACTGGTATACGATTGGTATAATGTAAGATATCCAAAATAAATTTTTTTTTCCATCTGAAAGTGTCGTATAAACGGATAGGAATACTAACATAATTTTCGCTGGCATGGATGCCGCAAGGGAAGTAGTCGTAAACATGTGTAAAAGTTGCAATCTTACAAAGATTAACCCTGTATGATTGCAGTTATCAAAAATTTATTTAAGTTACACATCGCGTGCTATTTTATTTAATAGTATGTTAGGTATCCTAAATACGGAAAATTTGAAATATTTTAAAACATTTTCAAAAATTTGATTGATTAGATTACATCCTATTAAAGATAATTAGATATTTTTGAACAATCGCTGAACGATTTATGTAATACAAAAAAAAAACTGATTATGCAGTTTTTACTACATACTAACTGTGTGGTACGTGAAGTGAAGTGAACGTTAACAATTTTAGTTAACCACGACGACGGTTCCAACCGCTAGATATACATAAACGGACAATTGGTAATCTGTAATTTAGAATAAAATTATCTTATGTTACAAATAATATGCCATTCAATATTATAATTTATCTAAGGTTAGGTTGGTATATAAAATTTATTCATAATACTGAAAGTTATAATATTTCCAAAAAAATATTGATATTGTATGGCATTTTGACATTTTATGTCTTAAACTATGATTAATTAATATAATTGTTGAAATTATTTATAATATTTTCGCTTGAAAGCGAATAAAAACCCTGCTCAGAGTCGTTAGAGATAAATTCAGTTAAAAATAATTTATAAATATGAATGTTTATGTAGATGAGTTAACAACAATACACTTAAAGCAGACTAGTCTAAATTACTATTTTAACATATACTTCGAACAAAATCAAGTCTATTTAGGTCCTAAACTAGGACTAAAGAAACTTGATAATGATTCGGGCATCGCATAGGTATATGAGTCCTAGTAGGCTCAGCAAAATTGACAATATTTGAAATTTTATAAAACATCAAAATTTATCTGATACATCAATGATCTACGAACATATACCTTAGCAATACATAAGTGTATTTCATATAATATGAAAAGAAAGATCCTCGGGCAGGATTTGAACAGCGACCTTCGGAACGCCGTTAAATCGCTCTGCCAACTGACTCTTTTCTTTTCATATTATATGAAATAAAATAGCACTGTTGCGCGTGCAAAAACTTAAAAATACATAGGTAAGTGTATTATGTATGATGTTCTCACATTGCTGCATTAAAACGGACCATTCAGTATACAGTTTACATTAGACATTTTCATTCCATTAGGCCGGCGCGTCTTGATTCTGTCCCTCGTCAGAACCCTGGCCGCGAAATAAATGATTCAGTGAGTTGCCAATATACCGAATACAGATACCGAACGGTGCAAGCATTCGCCAAGCACAAGTTTCCAAACATTTGTGGAATTTAACGAACCAATACAATAAAGCAAACATACCTATAGTGGCACAAGTACAATAAATGAATACCGCAATATTGCCGATCATTTCAGGCATTCTGAGAACTCAGTTATGGTAAAAAAGAAAAAAGATAGGTACTATTTAGTGGCTGTTCAAGTAGTTTTGCAAATATCGCGAGAATAAGTAAATCAGGAGCAAGACACGCAATTTCAAAAGTCCTTTATAAGACATACGCCTTACCGATTTCTTCAAAATCCTCACTTTCATGTACATTTTCTGTAACCTCTAACGACTCTTATAGCACATATTACAATTAAAGTATAGCCTAATACATGAAATTTTAATGAAAACCCGGATACTAACATTCACATGAAAAAATAAAATCGTGCAGTTCTTTGCCTCCTTTAACAATTAAAGGTCACCCAACACTTGCAATGTTCAACTCTAATCTCTCAGCGTTAACTCAAAGAAAAATTTAAATATTACTACACGAAGAGACCCCTCGGCCGGTTCTTCCTTCAGACGCTAGTAATCTTAAAGCATCGGAATGCGTTGTATCCTCAATGGATGGGGTCTCGTCTCAAACTCTCCACAGCAGAAGATGGTTCGTCGAGTCCTCCCTTCCTGCGTCTTCTGTGGACGAAGACGACCTGAAGTCCTCGTAGCCGTCTCCGCCGGATATAATGAGTGTCTCCTTACTGTTGGCTGAAGAGTCTGGTTGTTTCTTATCCACGTTGGGCGAGCGGCGGCTGAGTGTCTTGGTTTTCAAAGTGGCCTGCGCGGATTTGCTGGGCTGTTTCTGCGCAACTGGATTCTCAACAAGTGTTAGGAACCTGACGTGGCCCGTGTGCCCGTAGGTTACACCTGCAATAGAAGAGATGAAGAACGGTGAACAACTTTAATAGATGAGATCTCTTCTCTCTTGTCATAAAATGGGCGCCCGCCGCCCCGCGCTGTGTCGTAATTACGAATCTGTGCTATCATATATTTTTCTTCAGTTCTTGAATCTCCGAAAAAAACATTCTAATTTTTACTTATTAATGATAATTGTTATATACTTGCGTAGATAATAAAAAGAAAAAAATATTTTATTTTTATTTGCGGTAATATTCTATCGCTACAGAAAAAGTCGCTTGCGCTGTGTCGCGAATCGCAGTATTGATTCACAAAAAAATCACCACGCATGCGCAATCACATATCAAAATGGCGAATGTAGATCAAGCCAAAATTGCGGATATAAAACAAATCAAAATGGCGGATATAACACGAATCGAAATGGCAGATATAACGCAAATCACGGTAATTTGTCCTGTGTAGGATTTTAAACTGAGGTAGTTTTGAGCACTTAATTTCGAACCCTTACATAAGAAGTAGGTTAGATACCTACTAAAGAAAGGCCTCCCTCTTTCCTGTCAAGTATGTTCTATTTTCTGGCCACGATTTGGCGTAATTCAGATTTAAGTAAAATAAAACCAAGGATGGCAGTATAGACGAACTTATTATAAACATGTCCATAGAACCATAATAATCTGGTTAATTATGATACATTACCCACTATATTACAAAAATATTCGTTTCCGCGAAGAATATAAAACTGAGCACAAAACGATCGCATTGCAAGATCAGCTCTTACCTGTAAGTTGCGGAACGGTGAAGGCTCCAGTCCTCGGGTTGGGAGAGTTGTGAAGAGGCGCCGTGAGGAGGACGCCAGCGCTGGTGCCTACCCACAGGGTGTCTCTGTGGGCCAGGAGTGCGGTGACACGGAGACAGGCAGCCTTATGCTGCCGTATGATGTCGTCGCACCCTGAAACAAACGGAAAATTAAAGGAAATGTTACATTAGATAAAATACTTTTTTGTTTTGTGTTTGGCAATCGTCAACCCAGATTTGGGGACTTTTAATTCGATTATTAAAATCTAAATGTGCATTTTTTTTTATGATGAATGAAATCCACAATATTTTTAGCCATTAGTTTTAAGTACCTATAAACGTTTTGAATTTTTTAAGCTACCCAGTCAAGTAGGTACCCAATTCTTTCTTGAGTAATCTTAACCTAATCTAACATAGCTTAACCTAGAACTCATTAGATTGCGAGTGTGGTTCCCACAATCCAATGCTGTATGAAGCTTTACGTGGGAGCGTCGATTCGAACCAGACAGGATTGCGGTACTTTATTTCTCACTTTCACCACATTGACTTTCACTACCGGCACATTCTTATGCTAATCCCACTACAGTATCACAATAATAGCCGCGAAAAACTAAATTAGAAAGCTTTCTTTTAAAGATTCGTTTCGATTCCCACGTAAAACTCCAGATAAATGCTTACTTGTCCCCTTCAATCTTCTGGCTATACTAGTGATAGCATTGGCGCGGAGAGCGGAAGCCTGCACGTGCGAGCGAGATGCAGAATGTAAGCTCAAAACGCATGTCGTAAATTATGGATGTATTTTATTAGTGATGGGATGCATTCGGGAATTTCAAACTACAGGAAAAACAAACATGAACTCGGGAAAGTTCATCAGAGGTCAATAAAGTTATCTATTTAGTCTTTTAACTTCAGATGTTAAGTAGTGTTCGCTTCCTATAAAAATCTTCCATTAAGTAAACCTGTGACTTTAACACACGTGATTATGGTCCGAAAAATCCGAAACTGTACAAAACCAAGTGCAAGCTATTCCCTGTAAAAATAATGTGCATAAATAA
This sequence comes from Scrobipalpa atriplicella, assembly GCA_029255725.1. Lineage (NCBI taxonomy): Eukaryota > Metazoa > Arthropoda > Insecta > Lepidoptera > Gelechiidae > Scrobipalpa > Scrobipalpa atriplicella. Next base: position 105,780 of record JARACY010000212.1, read on the forward strand.
TGGTATTCCAGGGCCAATTTTTCGGTAACAAATTTTATTTTTCGGGACTAAGGATTTCTGGATTTTACATTACAACACTGTTTCCTAGGTCCTAGACATGGAAAAACAGTCAATACAGCTAGACCCTGGACTGGGAAGTGGGTAGTAGTCTGGGGGGGGGAGGGGGTAAAAGTGGGTGGTACTGTTTTAGGGCACTAGGGTAAAGGGGGAACGTTTTCACTGACCGACGATCGAAGGATATCACATACTCATTCAGGCATACCCAGTATACCCACGTTCTATTCTAATCAAGAACAATTCATCTGTCGCTGCGGTCGAGTAGTCCGAGCCTGTGACTCTTTACCCGGAGGTCTTGGATTCCATTTCCACGGAGATCGATTAAAGTTTATATCTTAATTAGGATAGGATAATGCAAGCAAAATTACCTAATTGTCTGATAAGTAAGTTGATTGCATGCTTTGGAAGCCTTCGATCTTCGTCGCAGTCTTCTTCGATAGTGGTCCACGATGTCTGAGACCTAATGCACTGTCATATCACAATATTCTCCAACAGCCAAACACTGAACGACCACATTTTTAGCACCCATTTTATATTCACTAGGCATAATATTCTGAAAAGAAAATCTTTTGTCCGACATGGTAAAAGCGCCGACCCTATGTGTGATTTTATGAGATTTAAATAAATGGAAGCATATTAAAGCTTGACTTTAAAAAATAATACTTTTTCACTAAAGCATTGTCCATTTAGTTTACATATCTATGTTTTGAAATACGCAATTGCATTTCCTGAAATAGCTGGAAGGTGAACCGGGCCGCCGAGGCTGCAGCCTGGCAACCACCTGGGTGACCAGATCCTTACTACAGAATCAGTCAGTACTTAATTTCTTCAATAGGACTGAGAGTGAGACTATTTTAAATTCTGATATAAATCGCACTACTGGGAAATTTTTGGGCTACATCATTAATATTTTAAGCATGTCTGGAAAATATATCAATTTGATTGTACATTTTTTAAAGCTCCCTGATAGACTGACTGTAGACTGTGTAGTAAGATCCCAAAATTATTCCAGACTTCGGATAGGTCATTCAGCATCTGGCAACTGTATACACATCGGGAAACGTGCGCCATCTCACGGCCAGATAGCAAATAGTGATGTGCTTAGTGAGTAACAGGAGTTTACCATGTAGCATTTTGGTGACTTGTGGCGTGATGTTGATTTCTGCGAGTTGCTCTCGTGTTGTCGCGTTGTAGCATCTCAACTGGGCTGCGTTGTGTAGCGAAAGCCATATAGCTCCGCCAGCGACGGCCATGTGACTTATGGGCTTGCTTTCCGAACTTATTTGGAATGTTTCGTCCACCTGTAAGATATTGATATAAATATTGGTCTCGGCTCTGGCTGACATATTTCGAAACAAAATTTTATCACTTTAGACATAAATTAATTCTTGCAGTGTTCGTTTTTATTATCACTAGTAACAGGTTTATGAAGCACTTGTACTAAGTATTATTATTGATACGAAGTATCACTTTGAAATCACAACCCTGTCCCTTTGTGAGAAAAATTAGGGTGCTTGTTTTTAAAACGGGCGCTCTTTGTCAGGCGCTGTTTTTGCTCAACAGCTACAAAGAGCAGCTTCGAGTCTTATCGGTAAGTATTTCCTATTGTTTATACCTATAAAGTGGTTCTTTGTAGTGCAAGATTTCTCGGCTGTTTCGTAGTATTTACCTGCAATGTTTGCGGGTTGATAATTTTGATAGAAGCATGTGTGGCACACCATAGCTTCCCACCAGAGAGCAGCATACTTCCCACGGGACTCGTGCCTGTGCCCACGGCAATGGTCGACCGCTCAATCCATGAACCGTCTGAAAACATACGCACAAACATAGATCTAGGTATGCCTAAAAATTTTCACCTGTTGCATAGTATTTGCTATATATGTTGCTCAATATTTACCTATGTCCCGGCTGTAGACCACTAGGTCACCGTTCCCGAGAGCAACAAACACTTTTCCCTCCATGTACCTGTAAAACAGTTAAAAGAAAATAAACTTGACGTTTTATAGTGGACTTTCTCTGTGTTTTTAGCCTTTGCTTCGGATGCAGAAAGACCTCGGAATTCACTTCACAACAGCATTTTAAAAGTAAGCAAGCATGTTTCTTCAATTACCATAATTTCAAATTAAATATAAACACTTAATAATATAACGTTGCTCAAATCTTAGACACTCATCCAACACTTGATAATACCTAATATTGCTGAAATCTAGGTATAGGTACTCATCCAATTTTAAATTTTAAAGCAAGAGTTTGAATTTAAACACTTTAGAGCTCAATCTCATCTGCCTGAATGATTTAGCCAAAATTTTATTAAAAAAGGATTTCTTTGCAAAATTTCAGGTTTTGCCGTAGTTAGCAGCAACGAGAGAAGGTTAACCGCACCAGCAGCATAAAAGTAAGGATTTAGACTTAATACTAAACAACAAGATTTACGGCAATTTCAAATTAATCAGTTTTTAATAGAAATTGTATAAAATCTGCAGTTGATACCTACCAGAAATAGCATAAAACATATTTGAAATCGCTATCAATCTTGAAGCCTTTTAATTTTGTTGAAATTTCGCCTAAAAAGTGTTCGCATTTGCCAATATTTCCCCGTATGCGTATTCGCTCAAGCGAGTGACAGCAATTTTAAAAGTACTTACCTTGATAACAGTTGATAACAGCCACGACAGTAAAATTGGTAATTAATTATATATTATTGTTAAAATTAAATCAATATTCGTAAAACAGTCGCAGAGCTATGATTAAAGTTTTAAAACATGAAAATATAGCAACCAAATGCCAATGTCTGACGTATAGATAACGCCGTACGTCATACATTGGTTTTTAAGGACTATTTCGTCAAGTAATTTGAATCGATAGCTCAATTGATAAGAGCCACTGCACTTATCTTCGGAGTGTTGGGTTCAAACATTTGGTTTCTATAAATTCATGTGTTAAAATACATTTCACTCACACAATAGAGTGTACACCGCTGTTGTGTTGAAGTTTGACTTTGTTTTTCTTTATCCTGATGTTATCTAGGCAGTTGTATACGTGTATACAACCGTCTTCAGTCCCCAGCCACATTGTGGGCTGATTGGCTGTTGTCCCACTATCTTCGGAGGACTGACGGCTGGCTGGTGACGATAGAGTCCCTGCAATTTTAATAAAAATGTATACACCATGTATAAACATAGGATATCTTGCGCGTTGCTTGTTACTGTTTTGAATAAGTGTCAGCTAATTATGATCAGAGCTTTGCGTGTGAAATATTTGTGTAAATTCTGTCCAAAATATTTCTTAACTAAGCAGCGGGCGGCTACTATTCTTACGATTAAATGTCATCCAAATACACATTACGTTATTTGAAATGCTACTGGTGTCACTTTTACACATAATTAAACTTAGATAGCTGTTTATGCTAATAATTATTTGAGTCAGAATTTAACATTATTAGTATTACGTACTTACCTACATACGTTTAATGTACGTCGCATTCGCATGGTACGTCGTATTTTTTATTATAAAGCGAAAATGGCGTCAATTCTCGCGACACCATTCTTATTCTAATTTTAAGTTTGACATTATGACAAAGATAGATAATAAACACATGACTTTGACATTTCAAGAATTGAGCATAGAGCGTACTCTCTTATTTTACGTCATTTAAGCAATCATAAAATTAGTAATGTCAAAATCATGTGTTTATTGTCTATTTCTTTCATATGCTAAAGTTGAGAACGTGACAGCACTATCTTAAATTAGAATTAGAATGGTGTCGCGAGAATCGACAGCAATATCTACAAATCAAGAAAGTTTGAAGCGCCCTAGTGCATTACTACTTCTATTATGATATACGCATAGTGAATTCACCTTACCATGCAGTCTATAAATTCGTGTTTTTACCTAGCATAGAACGTCCAGGCGCTACGTAGCGGAGAAATAAAAAAAAGAAAAATATAATTTCAGTCGGAAAAGGAAGATAAGAAGATTAGAGAGAGAGATTTAAATATGAGTAGACGTAGGTAGACAGTCATATGGAGAACATTAAAACAATCGATCTTAAATAAATGTTATTTTCAGAAAGAATAGGAAGAGTAGGTATGTGGAAAAGATAGATTAGTGATCTATAATAGATACAAAATTATAATAGTCGTACCGGGTGTAAAAAAAATACCTGACCGAACTTTACGGGTTAAATATACCAATGAAACTGAACAAATTCATGAAGTATTTTTAAAAAATTGTCCCTTCCTTTTTACAAAATGATATCCGCGGTTCGTGTTATTTTGTATGGAAAGGTAATTTAAAAAAAATTCTATCTATGTTCCTTGGGGAAAGTTGTTTAGTTTTGTGGGCTGGTTTACAACCTAAGACGGATCAACATATTTGTTTTACAACCAGTATAGTTAGTTATATGAGCAAATGTCATAGAATTGTTTACCAGAAGTAATCCCCATCGCCTGCTTGTCCACCGCCGGATTGGAGTTGGACTTCATCACTGGATGCACTTGGATGTTCTGTCCTGTGTGTGGGGTGCTCAGGCTCTTGCTATGGTTCGGCGTCAGTGTTGTGGTCCTGTCAACAGTCAATAGAATTTTATTGGTAACTGGCTTTTACACCTGAATAAGCTTTGTACTTACCTAAAATTTAATTATCAGTTTCACTTTTCTCTACATGGAATAACTAATAATCTGTAGCTTCGCCTATATCGCCCATCTTTTTATCACTCTTGTCGTTCGCATCCCTAACATCCCTCTAACGTCCCTCTTTTCCCCTCTCGCGTCTCTTGCGTCCCTCGTTTCTCACGGCCCTTGCGTCCCTCGTTTCTCACGGCCCTTGCGTCTTTCGCGTCCTTCTCTTCGGCCTCTCCCACACGGCTCAATTACAATCATAAACCTAATTCGCCATTCTTCAAGAACATTCTGCTATACCTGTGGTTTCCGAGGCTTGCGCTCAAGCTGCCATGCAGGCGGATGCTGGCTGACTCCTGACTCCTTTCTGACAGAGCGTCCTGGTTCTCATCATCGTCATCTGCGTCGTCGTCATCATCGCTCGATGATGAACTAAAAAATAATTGGGAGATCTTGTAAAATTGTAACTGGACATCGAAAGTGATAAAAAAAATTAATTGATTTATTTGTATTTATAATGCACCACTTTAAATACATGTTTAAACCATGCTGACTCTTTACGACTTGCGGGATAAGCAGAGCATCAATGACCTCATAAAAGGACGGATTCGTTCCTCACTTCTGATAAGTTTTGAGCGTAATTTTAGAAAGAATTACAAACATTCATTCGATAATAGGTTCTCAGATCATCTTATTAGAAAACACTGAAATCCTTGTCTCCTTCAACTGATTTCTACAGTATGTCTGGAAAGAGAAGCAGCTGGAACATAATATGTTTTTTTATTGTTGCCAGTCCAGCACGGAGGTTCTAAGACTACTCTAATACTAAATAAGTGCCAATAAATATAATAGTGGCCGTTACACAAACTATGTCAGAGGCCTATTACCTGCGCCATCAGGCAGTTTTAAAAACTCTGACACCAGGGTTCATCGGGTCCATCGACTCGAAACCTACACTACAATAGAGAGAGAGAATAAATTTCAAACCTGTCGAGGCGTATGTTTTTGCAGCTGTCATCCGGATCCGATATGCTGATTCCTGGTTTGACTGAGCCAGTGCTGTTCAGGGAACTGGTACTCCTGTAAACAAGCGATGTAGATTCGTGAATGGGGAATCTAGTTATTTAGTAGCAATGAATGAAATAAGTATGACATTGGTGCTTGCTCTTGACTCTAGGGGCGAGCCAGAGTCGACAATAGAGCGAGCCCATCTAGAAGGTTGGCTGGCATTCCCACACACCTAGAAGTGATAGCAATACTCAGAAGGCTGACAACCAGTCGTTTACCTAAATTACAATACACAGAAACTCTCGTCTAACCCTACTTATACCTACAGTATGCCAGGGAAAAGAAACAGCGCTAGAACATTCGATATTTTCCTTACGCTAACAGTCCTGCAGTAATATCTACTTACGGTATATCCAGCGTTTGCTGCCTGATCAAAGCAGGCGCCGGAGGCACGCAAGCCACACACAGGATCCTTGCGTTGCAGACGCCATTGCATGACGTCACTTGCGGCTTGGGCGTCAGAGTCAACACGCAAACCTGGCCAACGTAACCATCGCTGTTGCATACCTGAGAACAAACGCACAGGGTTGTTTACAATAAAGGAGATTATCAGATGTATGAGAAATAGTAATTATCTTAATAGTATTAGTTGTAATATTATTCGACAGATGTCGCCAGCATCCACTCAGGACGATTTTACAAATAGCAGCTCACTACACAGATCACTAATGCGCCACTCAGTACATGACCGCGGTACTTCAGTTGATTAAAGCGCTGGAATCCGTGGTTGAACTTTTAATTGTTATTTCGCATATTTTAAAAATAAAATAGAACTGTGCGTGCAAGCAAAAAACACATAGATAAGTGTCTATTATGTGTTTAAAATTGTAATCAAATCCAAACCGGGCAAGATTTGAACCTGTGACTTTGGAATACCGTACCGCTCTATCATCGGAGCTACCGAAGCAATACCCTAAGGGGCAAATACCTATTATTTCTAGTGTTACCTAAAGGCACCAGAAATAACCAGCTCACAAGAGCGAAGCACTTGCAAACCTGTTATTTCTATTAAAAAGAAAACGCAAGCATTGTATTGTGACGCAACTGAAATATTTCAATGAGCGCAGCAAAGCTTTTTGTAATACATCAGCAATTCGCATCAGCTACAGTTTTCAAAATAGTTTCAATTCGCTTAGCTTAGCCAATAGCAACATTAACATTATCAAACATTACAACTTGTAAAATAGGTAAGTTCCCATTAAAGGACGCTCGTTAGCCTAACCTTAATTGAAGCTGCCAATGCCAATAGCATCAACTTAAATTAAAACAGTATTTGTGAATTATAAATGTTGAGATTTTCGCGGTTGATCATTACAATTATATTGTAATTTTGAGCAGGATTATTATCTCGATATTTCGAAACTACTCGTGACCATAGAGCGTATAATCAGTTCGAGATATCGAGGCATTAATAAATATAATCGCGGTAATAATCCCATTCAAATTAACATTCTAATTGTAGAGGATTATAAAATTTTACGAAACTCACCCATACGTCAGGAGATTGTCCTTTCGGTGGCAGGGTAGGGGCAGCGCAGGTGAACTGAAGTCCTGCCCTGGTCTTCCGGATAGGTACTGGTGATAAGAACTCCGGCGCTTGCCTTTCCTGGCCGTACACACCTGCGAAATTACATACACACATTATAGTCTCGCCTGTATCTCTTGAGGGATAGGCAGTGCGTCAAAGACCTCATGAAAGGGCGACACGTCTCACAGTTTTTAGGGGCACCATAACAGTGTGTGTATTGCAGCCTTTACCGGCATTGCAATACAGTGAACCTTTTGTCACCCTCTACTGATTTCTATAGAATTTTTATCTCACGACTGCCGCTCGGCCAAACTAGTGGTTGTGCATACGGACACGCACCCTTGTGCGCATAATTACAGGTTTACTATGGAAATCTCACGCACACTAAAGCAATGCACGCATTTACACACACAAGTATGACAAAGCGGCAGTCGTGAGATAAAACAACTATAAATATATGCAGGGGAAGAGAAGAAGCTGCAACATTGTCTTTTTTCTATCGTTCCTTGTCCAGCATGAAAGATTTATAATATAGAATATTTTCATAATTTACCTATATCTTGACTCCAATAATAATCAAACTGCTTATTCATTGACTTATACAAGTTTGAACAAACTTACATAATTTTTGTTTTGTTTCGGTTATGAGCTCCTCCCAGTTGCTTCTTTTATCAGTTTTGGAAAAGATGACTGTGAGATTCTCTGGACCATTTCTGAAAATACAACAGATTTTTGTTATTCTAAAAAGCTGATTTGTCAAGAGTCGTGGATTTTTCTCTTGCTACAGCAAATTTTATCCAGCGTTGTATCATTCATTTATCGAAAAAAAAAAACGGTTTTTTACAAGCAAAGATCAAACTGATCGCAAAAGACGTTTAAATGGGACAACTAAGTATTCGAGGCCACGGTAGCTCAGGGATTAGAGCAACGGCAACGGTTCGCCGAAAGTCGTGGGTCGAATTACTCCTGTGCGAAATTGGTTCCTATATTAACATGTCTCAAAATGTGCATCAATCATACTCACGGTTGTGCACAAACTGAGTTCCATGAAGCAGAGCTGCGTGTCACTGTTCTGCCTGTCAGACAACTGTTTGTTTCAGGCTGTGGAGCATATCCCGGACCATTTCCTCGAGCTGGGCATGCTGCGTGTGCAGAGCAGCCACGTGTTCAGAGATCTGGGGTGAGCGTGTTTCACGTCTTCCGTCAGCGTTTCTACTTCGTGCATTATTCGCCTCAGGTTTTCGTCTTTAGCTGAAAACAGTAAGCAGATACGCTGCTGTGGAACAGTTTGATGGGCATTGATGAAAATTATGCTCTTTTGTGCATTGTGCTGACTTCAATGTGTTTACAAGTTATTAAGGTAGGTAAATTAACTTACCTTTTACAATTTCGAGATCAGCAAGACTTATCCTCATTAGAAGTTTAAACTTATTACCTTCCATCTGACTTGCTATATTACTTTGGTATGTTCTGAAAATATAAATTGCAAAACAATTATTCCTGCTACGCGTATACCGATTTTACAATCGATTGGTACAATTAAATACCTATCTGTCTTATTTTAAACTTGACAATCAGTATAATCTTTACAACTTACGGAATGGGCTTCTTAATAGTTCCAGTTTCTCCTTTTCACAACTTGTTATCAACAGAGTGTCGTTGAAAAGGAACAGAGCTCTATCTTTAATGGTGCCTTGCGCAGATGGCAATAGTAACCATCTCTTGCTTCAGGAACATTCGTTCTGCGGAGACCAGATTCGATAGACCCTCAATCATTTTGCTCCAGGTCCCTCAGGGTTTGCTGCTGCAGTTTCGAGCTCCAGGCTCTCCCGCTTCTGTGCAGTTTATGAGCTCCAGCAGCTCGTGGACTTCCTTCTGGGCATCCCAATAAAAGTGGGGTGATCGGGGTGTTTCGGATCTGAAAAGCGAAAAATTATAATCTTTACCAAAATGATCGTCAGTTCATGATTTTGTTGTTTTAATCAATATGTCCTGTAAGTACGATTACAAAATTTAGGTACGATAGGCAGATATTGCTAACAACAAGCTTTGTGGCAAAAATAGCAGATCGAGATAGCTGTTTCTCAGTTGTTAGAGGCGATAGAACGGTATTCTAGATATAGGTAGGGTTAGAAAGCTATATTTCACCATATATTTTGGAAGAAGTTCCATGCTCAACTGGGGAGTGATAGAAAAAACATAGACTGTTTCTGATCTTCCCCGGACATACTCTACAAGTCAGTAGAAGGAAACGAGGGTTACAGTGTATTGGGTTTGCGATTAAGTTGATGGGGTTGACAATCCGTTACTATACAGCAATAAGTACACAGTTCATTTTTTTTTCAAGAATGACTCTCAAAAACTTGTCAGACAGCCCATCGACGATCTGCCTACACCATAAGAGATGAAGGTGTGACTATTATGTATGTCTTGGAAAAGGACCTTACCTGTGTGTTTTATCAGCCTCTGCAAAAGCAGTTTATAGCTGGGGAACTTCTGCACGGGTTTGATAAGGAGGTTGTCCAGGGAGAGTTTCCCCTTGTGGTCCCTGGCCATTGCATCCAGGAACCTTGGGGCGAAGGCTGGTCGGGATGCTGCCGCAGTCCTTTATGGTCTCCTTCGCTTTCTTCAGGTTGTTGATGAAAGACATGTACGTGTCCATCACGGTGGGTTTTGTGAACTGGAAGTGGTAACAGAATAGCATCAGATTAATTAACCGTGTTAAGTAAGTAGAAAGGTCTGCTGAAATGTAAATTTGTTTGTTATGAATAGGCTGGCGCTTGTAATTTTTAATTTTGTATAGGAATATTGCAGGCTGAATCATAAAAATAGTCGGCAAGGAAATGGAGGGTACGTTAACGTTAAGCTTCCGGTCCTAGTCCCAGTCGCTGTTTTTTGATACTACTAGTTCCATGTCGGAGGCCTATTATAGCTATGCTATTAGGACGGTTTTAAAAGGCATCTGAACTCTGTCACCAGGCATCTCGGATTACACCTCGACCCGATAAACCCACTCTATAGGAAGAAAGAACATCTCCGTCTTCATAGCCAACTGGCCTGTAAGTTGAAAAAATGCAACAGAACCACTTCTAAGAAGATATCCCCGACTTTCTGCTGGAGGGTCCCATGTTTCAAGGCGCCGCCTCAGCTGTTCCAGGAACACTTGGTGCACGTTCAGAATTCCAGGTACTTGGTAGAATATCTCGTCCACCAGGAACGCGTCCAAGAGACCAGCGTTCTCCGGACTCTTGAGAGGCTGATAAAACACACAGGTAAGTCCTTTTCCAAGACATACATAATAGTCCACACCTTCATCTCTTATGGTGTAGGCAGATCGTCGATGGGCTGTCTGACAAGTTTTGAGAGTCATTCTTGAAAAAAATGAACTGTGTACTTATTGCTGTATAGTAACGGATTGTCACCCCATCAACTTAATCGCAACCCCAATACACCTGTAACCCTCGTTTCCTTCTACTGACTTGTAGAGTATGTCCGGGAAGATCAGAAACAGTCTATGTTTTTCTATCACTCCCAGTTGAGCATGGAACTTCTTCCAAAATATATGAAATATAGCTTTCTAACCTACCTATATCTAGAATACCGTTCTATCGCTCTAACAACTGAGAAACAGCTATCTCGATCTGCTATTTTTGCCACAAAGCTTGTTGTTAGCAATATCTGCCTATCGTACCTAAATTTTGTAATCGTACTTACAGGACATATTGATTAAAACAACAAAATCATGAACTGACGATCATTTTGGTAAAGATTATAATTTTCTGCTTTTCAGATCCGAAACACCCCGATCACCCCACTTTTATTGGATGCCCAGAAGGAAGTCCACGAGCTGCTGGAGCTCATAAAACTGCACAGAACGGGAGAGGCCTGGAGCTCGAACTGCAGCAGCAAACCCTGAGGGACCTGGAGCAAATGATTGAGGGTCTATCGAATCTGGTCTCCGCAGAACGAATGTTCCTGAAGCAAGAGATGGTTACTATGCCAATCTGCGCAAGGCACCATTAAAGATAGAGCTCTGTTCCTTTTCAAACGACACTCTGTTGATAACAAGTGTGAAAAGGAGAACTGGAACTATTAAGAAGCCCATTCCGTAAGTTGTAAAGATTATACTGATTGTCAAGTTTAAAATAAGACAGATAGGTATTTAATTGTACCAATCGATTGTAAATCGGTATACGCGTAGCAGGAATAATTGTTTGCAATTTATATTTCAGAACATACCAAAGTAATATAGCAAGTCTGATGGAAGGTAATAAGTTTAAACTTCTAATGAGGATAAGTCTTGCTGATCTCGAAATTGTAAAAGGTAAGTTAATTTACCTACCTTAATAACTTGTAAACACATTGAAGTCAGCACAATGCACAAAAGAGCATAATTTTCATCAATGCCCATCAAACTGTTCCACAGCAGCGTATCTGCTTACTGTTTCAGCTAAAAGACGAAAACCTGAGGCGAATAATGCACGAAGTAGAAACGCTGACGGAAGACGTGAACACGCCTCACCCAGATCTCTGAACACGTGGCTGCTCTGCACACGCAGCATGCCCAGCTCGAGGAAATGGTCCGGGATATGCTCCACAGCCTGAACAAACAGTTGTCTGACAGGCAGAACAGTGACACGCAGCTCTGCTTCATGGAACTCAGTTTGTGCACACCGTGAGTATGATTGATGCACATTTTGAGACATGTTAATATAGGAACCAATTTCGCACAGGAGTAATTCGACCCACGACTTTCGGCGAACCGTGCCGTTGCTCTAATCCCTGAGCTACCGTGGCCCTCGAATACTTAGTTGTCCCATTTAAAACGTCTTTTGCGATCAGTTTGATCTTTGCTTGTAAAAACCGTTTTTTTTTTCGATAAATGAATGATACAACGCTGGATAAAATTTGCTGTAGCAAGAGAAAAAATCCACGACTCTTGACAAATCAGCTTTATAGAATAAACAAAAATCTGTTGTATTTTCAGAAATGGTCCAGAGAATCTCACAGTCATCTTTTCCAAAACTGATAAAAGAAGCAACTGGGAGGAGCTCATAACCGAAACAAAACAAAAATTATGTAAGTTTGTTCAAACTTGTATAAGTCAATGAATAAGCAGTTTGATTATTATTGGAGTCAAGATATAGGTAAATTATGAAAATATTCTATATTATAAATCTTTCATGCTGGACAAGGAACGATAGAAAAAAGACAATGTTGCAGCTTCTTCTCTTCCCCTGCATATATTTATAGTTGTTTTATCTCACGACTGCCGCTTTGTCATACTTGTGTGTGTAAATGCGTGCATTGCTTTAGTGTGCGTGAGATTTCCATAGTAAACCTGTAATTATGCGCACAAGGGTGCGTGTCCGTATGCACAACCACTAGTTTGGCCGAGCGGCAGTCGTGAGATAAAAATTCTATAGAAATCAGTAGAGGGTGACAAAAGGTTCACTGTATTGCAATGCCGGTAAAGGCTGCAATACACACACTGTTATGGTGCCCCTAAAAACTGTGAGACGTGTCGCCCTTTCATGAGGTCTTTGACGCACTGCCTATCCCTCAAGAGATACAGGCGAGACTATAATGTGTGTATGTAATTTCGCAGGTGTGTACGGCCAGGAAAGGCAAGCGCCGGAGTTCTTATCACCAGTACCTATCCGGAAGACCAGGGCAGGACTTCAGTTCACCTGCGCTGCCCCTACCCTGCCACCGAAAGGACAATCTCCTGACGTATGGGTGAGTTTCGTAAAATTTTATAATCCTCTACAATTAGAATGTTAATTTGAATGGGATTATTACCGCGATTATATTTATTAATGCCTCGATATCTCGAACTGATTATACGCTCTATGGTCACGAGTAGTTTCGAAATATCGAGATAATAATCCTGCTCAAAATTACAATATAATTGTAATGATCAACCGCGAAAATCTCAACATTTATAATTCACAAATACTGTTTTAATTTAAGTTGATGCTATTGGCATTGGCAGCTTCAATTAAGGTTAGGCTAACGAGCGTCCTTTAATGGGAACTTACCTATTTTACAAGTTGTAATGTTTGATAATGTTAATGTTGCTATTGGCTAAGCTAAGCGAATTGAAACTATTTTGAAAACTGTAGCTGATGCGAATTGCTGATGTATTACAAAAAGCTTTGCTGCGCTCATTGAAATATTTCAGTTGCGTCACAATACAATGCTTGCGTTTTCTTTTTAATAGAAATAACAGGTTTGCAAGTGCTTCGCTCTTGTGAGCTGGTTATTTCTGGTGCCTTTAGGTAACACTAGAAATAATAGGTATTTGCCCCTTAGGGTATTGCTTCGGTAGCTCCGATGATAGAGCGGTACGGTATTCCAAAGTCACAGGTTCAAATCTTGCCCGGTTTGGATTTGATTACAATTTTAAACACATAATAGACACTTATCTATGTGTTTTTTGCTTGCACGCACAGTTCTATTTTATTTTTAAAATATGCGAAATAACAATTAAAAGTTCAACCACGGATTCCAGCG